>CAJPVJ010000868.1:0-19846 GCA_905397405.1 Oppiella nova
TGACCCTCCATTGCCTAACAGTTATATGATATTTGGGTCCAAACAGGCATTCAGTCTGTCATACAGTGCTCTACTATTATATAACAGACGGTACAGCGTATCAGACATACTGTACTGTATAGTGAGTCCACTACAGGTGCACTGCTGTATGCTTTGGACCCATAAATAGTTAATTGTAGTTAATATAATAGTTAATTGTAGTTAATATAATAGTTAATTGTAGTTAATATCTCACAAAATGTCTTAATGTAGGAAATGATGAGGCGATCGATGGCTTACTTATCCATTGCATACATGTATTATCAATGAAATACCAGTTTTGGGTTGTCTTATGAACTCAAAACTTTTCCCATGCATTCAAATCTATCCATTACTAGTATTTCATTTCTAACCATTCATTTAATGAATTATATTTTTTAGGACACAAATTGTGTTCAATTTCTTTACCGTAATATTTATTTGCATTATCTCTAAGATATAGTGAATGAAAATGCAATCCTTTTGAACGCAACTGTGCGGTCACTACCAGACAAACCATTATTAATATACAAATGAGTCTTACAGTTAGGATATGCTATGATTTACACCACAATAGTGACCGCAATAGAAACCTATATCTCTAATAATGTGTAGATTTAGTGAATATACTGAATGAGCATGGTGGTAATAGTGGTAGTGGTGGTAGTGGTGGTAGACTTGTAAGAGTGACTGTGTTGGGTGGTTGGGTGTGATTTAGTTTTAATGGTGACACTTGTTGTATGTCTTATTTGTAGAGTATTAAAGTGAGGACCCATTAAATGGTGAGAGAATGGTATCAACTGAACCGCAATACCGGCTAAAGTGGAACAGTTATCACTCGAATCTGTGTGAAGTGTTTCAGAAGATGTTGGTCAACGAGACTCTAGTGGACTGTACGGTGGCGTGTGATGGGGCCAGTATGAAGGCCCAATAGTGCCTCTATTTGTCAGGTAATAGAGTATTGTATAGATGTAGAGATGTCCGGCCGGGTAGACAATAGGACCCGTATCTCCTTTGATGGCATTATAGTCGAGAGTGCCGTTGAGGAAGCACTGGACCTGTTGTACATAAGTTGACCAGTCTATCTCTGTGTCTATTCAATGGACATTTCAATAAATTTATTATTTAGTTATACGTCTATTGTTACAATTAGTAATTCAGTTTTGTTATATTTGTATACATTATTATAATTATAACATAACATTATTTTATGGATAAATGGCTAATTAATTATAACTGCCTCTCTCTCTCTCTCTCTCTTTCTCTCTCTCTCTCTCTCTTTCTCTCTCTCTACAGTTAAATATAGTGAGTTTGTGAAGCATATTGAGAGCTACTCTAACTTAAAAGAGACTGGTATATTTGATGCATTATATGGACTCATCTCATAAATGATCACAAATCATCACAAATGGTCTGAATGTGAACAGCAATCTATTGGATCTAATCATCGATGAGGCAAATGGCTGGCCATAAGCGGGCGCACCAATAGACTATTAATACTAGATTAGCATGCACAATCCTTACAGTTACATACGCTATTTCATATAACCTGGTATTCAAATGAATGGTAACCGATATGACTTACATTTAACTCTATTAATAATAAATAAGTTGAGGACACATTCAAAAGCAAACAAAACAATCATTACTACAAATGATAACTTCTTATCAAACAATATATTAAGTGTTAAGCAATGGTTTCGCACGAAATTAAATAAATCATTCAAATATCTCCTAAAAGTCTTTTTCTGTTTATTCACATTCCGATGGACTAAACGTTTATTAGTTTGAGTCATCGCTGCTTATGTGGTGATAGTGTCCGATATGACCACAAGAGCTAATCCAATCCAATGTACAGCAAATGAATTGATGCAAATCCGGTGTAGTCTACCATAACATGTGTTGCAGTGTTTGTAAACTTACAAAATGTGTTCATTAGAGCCAACATTACACTCACTCTCCCATTGCATAGTACGTTGAATATTATTCAATTAAGTAGCTAGCTCATTTCAATTAATTGTAAATATTGCTGCCAACCACTCGTATAAACTGATCCTGATTAACATGCATTACAATTATGATTATTTAACATGAGATATGAATTCAATTGATTGAATCCAATATTCTTTAAAGAATTCTTCATATTATCCATAAGTTTCACATAATTTATGAATAGAGTGAATGAGACACAGAATTGAGACAATGTTTTGTCATTTATTTAGGGATTCAATGAATATTCAGTTGAATATAACTTATGTTTAAATCAATTGCTTTCAGATCTCATTCAATACCATAGCATGTCTTGCGATGACTCGTCCGGATTGAGACGAATGAGCTCTTCGGACAAGAAGACAATGTCTGACAGCGCGACACCCGAAGACACGATCAGAAAATCTCATCAAATGAATGGTCAGTCGATGGAAATGAAGAGACAGATCTCGATTGCGGACAACTCTCTGTTCTCCGCCAAAGCCATCCGTTGTGTCGTCTTGTGGTATATCTTCAGTTTCACGACACTCTTCCTCAACAAATACATCGTCTCCTACGAGAAGGGAGACACCACTATGTTAGGTGACACATCCCTGTCCTCCCTGTCCATCACATGCATCACTAATTTGGTCTTATTTTTGTCCCAATCGTAGGAGTCTTTCAATTAACCTTTTGTACGATTTGTAGTTTATTTCAATTGAAATATTGGCCACAAATTAAACGTCTTGTGCGAAGACAATCCAAGCCATCCAATGGACACCAATTTGAGATCAAACTTAAGAACTTCACTAAAAATTTATTAGTTGTCGGAAGTCTTAGGTTTGCATGAAATGAGTGTCTCGTGTGATGTGTTGTCTAATGTATGTCTGTTTGTGGTCCGTCTGGTGACAGATTCTCGACGATAGTGTTGGGACTGATAGCCCTCTGGTTTGTTGAGGTGTCGTTCGCCGAGACTGTCAAGAGTTCTGCGCCCGTCTTCACAGTACTCATCGCACGGGTAGTTTTGGGTGAAAAGACATCGCTTTTAGTCAATCTTTCATTGATTCCTGTGATGAGTGGACTCGTCCTCTGCTCTGCCTTTGAGATGAGATTCACATTAATTGGTTTATTTGCATCTTTGGCGACCAATTTGTCCGAATGCTTTCAAAATGTATTTTCCAAGAGATTGTTGAATGTGGAACAGTACGAGCCCTCACACCTCCAGTTTTATACCAGCTTTTCATCGATGATCGTTCAGATTCCTTGTGTCTTAATTCTCGTGGATGTGTCACACTTTGTGCACTCCATTCACACCGAAAAGAACTTACTTCTCACTTACATATTGGCCGGCATTTCATTTCACTGTCAAAGTTATACCGAATATATTCTTCTCAATTTGATATCTCCCGTAACGCACAGGTATTTCTCTAATTATTGTGTTTTTTATAATTAACTAATTAGTTGTCAATTGATTGCAAAGTGTGGCCAACACTGCGAAGCGAGCGTTTCTCATCTGGTTGTCTGTTATTATATTTGGAAATCCAGTCACAACCCAGAGTTGGATTGGAACAGCTATTGTGATATCCGGGGTCTTCATCTACAACAAGACCCGACAATTATCGTCCACTAAAAGTACTTCTGAACCACATTATAGCTCTTTATTGCAGACTGAGACTCACAACGTCTGACTTTTGCACTAATTTATTAATTTATAAATATTTGAGTCCCTATTTATAAAACGATAACTTATAATAATAGTCATTATTTTGTCATTCATTGTTTAAATTATAATGAGATGTATTTTTAAGATTATTTTTAAATTATTAAAAATATAAATCCTATAAAAACTGAAAAATTATTATGGGAATGATTATTTGGTCATATTATCAAATATTCATTATACCGGAAGTCAGTAATTGTTTTCATTTTATATTTATTTTATGATATAATTGTTACGGTACAAACTTTGTTTCCAATAATATATTAAATCTTTAATTTATTCCAATCATCCATTAAATAATGTATAATTCATATGAATATAAAATAACAAAATAATATAATTTATATAATATATTAAATATATTAAATATATAAAACCAATATATAATATATATTCTGAAAGACGAATAGAATCTTATAATAATAAATAATATAATATACTGTATTTGATTATATTTGCAAATATTAGGCAAATCCAAAATAGTTATAATTCTTACAGTTCTATACTACTCAAAATAAAGTACGGTAGTTCATTTCATACAAGTTAAAAGGCATATTACGAACTTGGTCATTATGCCATTATAATTAATTCCTATTAAAATTAAGTTAAACATTTCAATAGACTACGATACGATATTAAGTTTACTTTAAGTAGAATAGAAATGCGAGTAATATAAGTTTGGTTAGTTTTGGATTTGTCTAATAGTAATACATTGATTCCAAGCGATGAGTATAACAAACATAAGACAATCATTAATACGAATAAATAATTACTATAACTCATAGAATCGTATGAATTAAACGAATCCAACGGCAGACACTTTGCTCTGACAGTTCAATGCATGCCTTTTACACCAGTCTTGTGTTGTGAATAGTTTGCCACAACAGCCACACGAGAACTTGGGTCTAAAGTTACTGAAGTGTGTGTGATAGTGACGGATCAGCTTAGACTTCTTGATGAATGCTTTCGAACACACCGGACATGTGGTCAAATTCTTCGACTGAATTTGAGACAATAACTGCTCGTATTCTAGATTTCAATATTTGTGTCAATTATTGCAATCAATTAACAATTACTGTATTTGTAGTAATTTTACAGTACTTTATAGTGTACACTAATATAACTGTTACTTTATTACTAGAAAAATATTTAAATTTAATGCAAACCTTCGATGGTCTGAGGCGTCGAACAATTATTATTGAGTCCAACTCTTAAATGGTTATCAATGGTATAGCCTTTAAATTGGTTTAAATCTTGAAAATCCTGAGAATAGTTTTCGTCAATTAATGGTATTTCTTGTAACTCTAAAACAGAGAACATATATATTGTAAAATCTACACAAATGACAAACAATTATTGTCTAATCAAACCATTGTCTTCGCCATCTTCTAGTTCTAATTGATGGTCGGGTGTGGCTAACGAGCCATCGATTGCACATTCAAGTCTCGAGTTCTGTAAATATATTGCAATTAATTATGATTTACATAACACTGTATATTACTCGACAAAAGTACTTCTGGTGTAGACATGGATTGTTCCAAAAGTGTTGTCGGTTCGATGTCTTCTAAATTTAAAGTCAATTCTTTGTCTTTGTTGACAGTAATTGTATCGATATTTGTGGTCATCTTTTGTCTCTCACCCCTAACATTGCAATTATTACTATAATTCACTGAATTAAATATTTAAATTTAATGCAAACCTTCGATGGTCTGAGGCGTCGAACAATTATTATTGAGTCCAACTCTTAAATGGTTATCAATGGTATAGCCTTTAAATTGGTTTAAATCTTGAAAATCCTGAGAATCGTTTTCGTCAATTAATGGTATTTCTTGTAACTCTAAAACAGAGAACATATATATTGTAAAATCTACACAAATGACAAACAATGATTGTCTAATCAAACCATTGTCTTCGCCATCTTCTAGTTCTAATTGATGGTCAGGTGTGGCTAACGAGCCATCGATTGCACATTCAAGTCTCGAGTTCTGTAAATATATTGCAATTAATTATCATTTACATAATACTCGACAAAAGTACTTCTGGTGTAGACATCGACTGTTCCAAAAGTTTTAAGCCAAGCTACAGAAGATTTAAATTTCAGTTAAGAAACAGAAACAACTGTCATTAACATAGCTATAAACACCAGTAGAAAACAGAGAGTGGGGATTGTAACGTTAATAATGATATTAAGTGACTTAAGTCTCTAAATCTGCTATTATTAGTCATTCTCTCTTCCTCTTCACTCGTATAAACATTTTCATTGTTTTGTGATTTATTTCGCTTTCGTTTTCTTCTTCTAGTCCTCGTTGCCATCGATTGCACTGAATGTTCACTCCTTGACTCCTTGTCGGCCACTTCTGTGAGACCCTTAATTCTAAGCGTTTCCGCAGTTTTAAGAAGTGAACTCAACTGGTCCTGAGGTACGTTCACTTCACCGGTATATATGAAATCAATAACAGACTGCAAGTCTGAAAAACTAACGTCTTTGAGGATAATTATGGGATGTGTGCAGGGATTGGATATAAAAAGGTTCTCGAAGTAGGAGCTGCTGGCGGCTAAAACCATTTGGACCCGGAAGTATGACCGGGGTAGTGTGCGGTGGCATGTCAGGTGATCTCAGAGCAACTGGTTGTAGAAGACTTTGTGAAGTGTGTCTAAGCTCACTATTGACAAGGTGAAATCGGCCATAACGCCAAGAGTTGATACCATTCTCTCACCATTTAATGGGTCCTCACTTTAATACTCTACAAATAAGACACACAACAAGTGTCACCATTAAAACTAAATCACACCCAACCACCCAACACAGTCACTCTTACAAGTCTACCACCACTACCACTATTACCACCATGCTCATTCAGTATATTCACTAAATCTACACATTATTTGAGACATAGGTTTCTATTGCGGTCACTATTGTGGTGCAAATCATAGCATATCCTAACTGTAAGACTCATTTGTATATTAATAATGGTTTGTCTGGTATTATAGTGACCGCACAGTTGCGTTCAAATGGATTGCATTTCATTGACTTTTGTGCTATCATTGCATTCACTATATCTTAGAGATAATGCAAATAAATATTACGGTAAAGAAATTGAACACAATTTGTGTCCTAAAAAAGATAATTCATTAAATGAATGGTTAGAAATGAAATACTAGTAATGGATAGATTTGAATGCATGGGAAAAGTTTTGAGTTCATAAGACAACCCAAAACTGGTATTTCATTGATAATACATGTATGCAATGGATAAGTAAGCCATCGATCGCCTCATCATTTCCTACATTAAGACATTTTGTCAGATATTAACTACAATTAACTATTTATGGGTCCAAAGCATACAGCAGTGCACCTGTAGTACTGAGTGATATGTCATGTCATACAGACTATGCGACATGGCAGACAATATATTATCATCTCGTGACATACTGTCTGACTTACGGACAAACCTGGGTTTATAGTATATTGACAATCCGTTACCTCCCAGTCTTGAATTGATCCAGATTTGATAATCAAAGCATTTAATCATTGATTGGTTACTTACATTGAGTGCCTCGTGAACACTGAATGGATGTTTGGGACAATGAGTTGGATATAAGTATAGATTGAATGCTTCACACAATTAATGGGCAAAAATGACAGCAATTTGTGTGAGTGTTGGTTGTGTTGGTTGTGCTGTCATATGAAGCAAAGGCGGGCTAACAGTGCGTACTCTGGGCTCACATACAGACACAGCCCTCACAGCTCAGCACACTATAGCGTCACACATGACGTATGGACCCAATCGCGAGGCACAGCCCGGGTCTGCCCCTCACTCACCCACACCTACTGGCGCGAACCACTACACATCACTACCTCATTGTTAGGCAATCACTGATTAGGCAATTATTGCATCACGCGTTGGGAGGCCACTAATTAGGCACTAATTAACGTGTAGTAATTACTATGGTTAGTTACCAATGATAGTAGATTGCCTGTGATTGAGAATCCGTGTTGCGTAACAAAGGTCTATATTCATTAACAATGTTTGTTTAGTAATTTTGAGTAAAGTTAACCATTTTTATTATGAAAAGCAAACTCTTTAATGAATTTTGTTTAAATTAATTCAAAAATCATGGTTCACATGAAGTCCGAGAGAGTCATTGCGCCCTTCGGTGCAGAGTGCGAGTAGTCGTCATCCATATCTCGGTCTCTGTCACGACCTCTGCCGCGACCACCTCTTCCGCCGCCTCTGCCCCGGCCTCGACCTCTGCCGCGACCACCTCTGCCTCCACCGCGACCACCTCTGCTTGAGTTGGACCCGCCATCCAATTGATAGCTGGGTCTGTGATCAGAACCGTTAGCTCTGGAGGAAGTGGCGAAATTGGTTTGTAGTCGACTCATAGCCTGAACGAGTGATGAGTACTCGTCTGAACACCAGACACAGCCGTGGAATTGAAGCGATCCGTCCTTTAGACGCGATTTGTCTGATTTGTATTCAATTGAACACAACCGGCGACTGCATTGATCGCACCTCTGGTTCTCAACCGTCACTCTCTGTGCGTCTTTGAAGGCGGACATCGAAAACGTGCATTTGTTGCACCCAACCCTCCACGTGGGAGGACCTGATCCCGGATCCAATACAAGTTGTCCACCAAACTTGCAGTTCTGGCACTCAGTCAATGTGTTGGAAATCATTGAATGTTTGCACTCTTCGTTTGGACATTGATTACAACCGGAAGACTTTGGCATCGATTCAAAGGGAGGGTTATTGAAACAGTGGACGCAGAGCACGAAACTCTTATCGGAAGCACCGGTTCTATAAAAGTACAGGAGCTCGAAGTCGTCGATCGGACAGCGCAACTCGCGATAGGTTTTGATATTTCCGTTTTGAGGTATAGAATAGGTCTCATTACAGGTCGCACAGTACACCCGTTGCGGCTTCGCTACGATTAGCTTCAGATATCGCCGACATTTGCCACATCTATAAGCAAATCAATATTAACATAATTTTACAGAACATGTTTCACGTGATGAATACCTGGAAATAGGTTTTCCCGAATCAGCCAAAGAGGAAAAGCAGACCTCAAAGAGTTCGTCCATCGCTGGGATGTGTTCCATAAAATATAAGAATTTATTTCTAAACTCTTTAATAGTTTTATTGAGAACTGTTTCGAAGTCCACTCTTCCGGCTGCTATTTCATTGAGTTGTATTTCAAGGGCTGCCCTACGGGTCGGCAAAACCAAATCGCTGTCTATCTTTTGGTAGCCGTGGACTAACACTATTCCCAACTGAGTTGGAATCAGTCGTCTTCCGGTTCCAATTTTTACATAATTTCTGAGACATATGTTATTAATATGTGTCGGAATTGAAGCGTCGGTTCCAATGCCGTGCTTTTCCATCAGTGAAATCAGTTCTACATTTCAATCATTATTACATTCGGTGTTCATCTAAGAGAAGTATAGTAAGCATAGAGATAGTTATGGCAATACCTGATTCAGTCAAATAGTCGGGAGCTGTGGTCATGCGCTCGAGTAGTTTAGCGTCAGTTATCAAGAATTCATCGCCAACTTTAAGATTTGATGATAACTTTTGTTCGTTGGGTATCGCATGCCATGACATAAAGCGTGTAAATCCGGGATCAGTTACAATAGACGCCTGTTTGGAGAAGTTTTCGGATCCGATGACGAAGGAAAGGGTCGTTTGGTCGTACCTCATGTCCGCACTAATGCTGGCTATGAAATGACGACAAATGTATTCATATATGCGATACGAGTCCCGATCCCCCAATTCGTGCTGTTGTGCTATTTTCATAGGAGTGATGGGCGGATGGTCTCCGGCGTCGTGACCTGACTTTGGTTTCGTTATTCCTTTCTCAAGAAGTTGTTTCACTTCTTGTCCCCAATCGTTACTTAATGCCATTGTTCTGAGAGTTGAGACCAAATCAAAGTTATTGGGGTATTGATTGGTCTCAGTTCGAGGGTAACTGATGTATCCCTGAGTGTACAGCCGTTCGGCGATTTGCATCGTTGTGTGCGGACCGATGCCGAGGCCTGAACTACAGATCTTCAACAGTTCCACAGTGTTTAGTGCATTAGGTCTCGGTTTGGTCTTCTCTTTGGTAGAAATGGACACAATTTTGGCTCTTTTCTGGGATTTCACTGAATTGAGGTAAGACTTGGCTGTGTTTTGGTTGAATTCGCGGCCTCTGTCCCACTCGAGTGTCATCGTCGGTGAGCACTCATTAGTGGCCGATCGGACGGACACACTGAGCACCCAATAGGGCTCCGGTTTGAATGTCTGGATCTTGTCGTGTCTATCCACACAAAAGCCCAGGGTTGGGGTCTGGCACGGGCCGAACGATATGAGCGAACTGTCCAAATCGCCGTACTTTCCCTTCAATTTGACATGAAAAGTGAGTCATCAAATAAATCAAGTAAATCGAGAATCATCTGAAATTACATGAAAAAATCTCGTCTGAAAGCGAGTGAAAGCACAGCCGATCCGAAGATCAAGTTCTTGTCGGGCGTCCACTGAAAGCGATTCCAATTCGTTCGGCAGAATCAGTGAATTCATGGCAGACTTTATGTCTTTGTCAGTGATTGCGCTGAATTTGGCGCGAAATACAGTCTATATATCATTGAATATAATTAGAAATGAATGTCAAACTGATAACAATTGACTCAATTCTGGAAAACCTGAGGATTTCTGAACGATATATTCATTGAAGAGTTGAGACAATTAATGACTTCAAAGCATATGTTTTCGCCCTCTTTGTCGCAATCCAACCAAAGAACCAAATAATCACATCCGCGGGCCTTATATGCAAACAAAGGGACAGACATTGGGTTCAATGTATGAAGACATTAATGGAGACAATGAAGAGATTAATGGAGACAATGAAGACATTAATGAAGACAATGATTACCTCTTTCTGTAAGAACTTAATTAAGTTTAACTTCGGGTTCGCCTCCTCTTTAATGGTGGCACAGTCGAAGAGGTCCTGCGGATCAGTTGTGTCCCAATTGTTGTATTTGGAGACAAAGTTGGTAGAGAAGACGTGACCACAAACTGATGTGAACTTAAACAACACTTCTTTGTGTCCTCTGAAGGAAGACCTGTACTCGTGGACAGAACACGCGTTGTTCACTGCCTTCCGACTCTTCTGCCGCCCATTAGACAGGATTGTGGCCAACGATTGGGCCAACGATGGCTTCTCGGCGATCATCAACACCACTGTCATCGTCGGTGTAGTCCAGTGTCACTCAATGTATCACTAAATGACAGCTGCGGTCAAACATGTTGTGCATCAGACACACAGTCAGTCTCACAAACACTGTTCAATGAGAGGGAGTGTGGGGTTGAGGGGTTGAGGACTTTCACACCGCAAACACTCAATGCATTCACTCTCTCATTGAACGATGCCTTCAATGGCTTTCAATTGTCTCAATTGAATTACTTTCATATAATTAGCGCTCTTTTCATATATTTTATCATTTAATGTATTACTAAAACATTAACTGCAGATCAAGTGCTCATTAATTTCTATGAATTAATATAATTAATATGTCCATCGATTTATTATTACTTTTAAAATACTCAAACATAACTTACTGTACGATCAATAAGAGAGTATAATACAGTAATAACAGAATAATGAAAGAATAAAATAAGCAAGGTGTTTCACTGTTAATCAGTATTTAATTTAATTTGAGATTTATTTCTAATAAACTCAATTCATATTATTTTTAATATTAAATTTTAAAAACCAATTCATTTGTTTAAATAATTACAACATTTAATACAATATTACAAAAACTCTTATAGAATCAAAATATATATTTCATTTAAATTAATATAAACTCATGCTTTGCTTATACAGTATATATAATATTACAATATTCTTAGTCTTAGCTTAAGTTGACTCTCATATCAGTTTGGATGTGATATATTAGTCAACAAATAAGTAGTTCTCATGATTTTCATATCAATTCAGTCCTTTTTAGTTGAGTTATGAATTGTTTTGTATCATCTGTTTGACCATTAGATGAGTCGTCATTCATACGGTATATACAGTAAGAGATTTGTCATCCCTTTGTATCCAATACTAAGAGGATGTGGTTCTTGGGGGCAAAGTTATGGCAACATTTGCTTTATGCAGTTCCGCTGATATCTGTGCAGTTGTTGTCGTTGTGGTTGAAGTCATTTGTTGTATAATCGGTTGTGTAGTTCCCGTGCTCTGTGAGGGATGCGCTAAAAACAATGGCTGCAGTGAAGAGGTAGAAGGGATGACAATCTGAGTCTGCGGTATATTTCCTCTATTGGTCTGAGCGGTGGTTATTATGCGAGCGACGAACTGGTGGTGCGCAGGAATGTTAGCTGTCTGTCCCTGAGTTGCCATCACTACCGGTGCGTTCGGGCCATTGTTTTTGGCGGTGATTGGGGTATGAATTTTGGTGGTAGTGTTCACTGTATTAGCGTTCACTGGTATTACACGAATGCCCTGAAGAGTGCGAACGGCAAGGGATTGGGTTTGAGAGCCCGGAGTGTCCGATGAACTACTGATGGCTGGAGTGGTAGAGTTGGGCTGAAGAACTATGGAACTGCCGGTGGCCGCCATCATATATGACTTGCCCGTAGGAGTGGCTGTCAAAGCAAACTATATGAATATTTGGTGCCAAATAAAGGACTAATGGAAAGCATACCTAAAACCACAGAACCGGGTCGGGCGCCGAACAGAACACTCGTAGGAATACTGATTTGATGCATTTGATTGGTCGCACCACTCGAACCACCGGTGCTGTTCAGGTATGTGCCAGATATGAGTTTAGTGGTCATTGGTCTCGACTGTTGCAGAGGTTCTGCATTAGACGTCAATGTCGTGGCTTTGTTTGAGGGATTGGTTACACTGATAAGCGTCGGTAGGCTTTCTGATGCCACACAAGTGGTAATCGATGGCTGAGTTTTGAGAGTATTTTGTGATATAGTGATCGGAAGGGTTATAGTCTTTGGGATTTGAACTTTAATTGAAGGCTTCGTTTGTCTAACAGTTCGAGGCTTTTGCACTGTTTTCGAGGAATTGGATTCATTTGTCATTAGTTTTGTCACTTCACTCGACGCTATGGAAAGACTAACACTCGGCTGAGAACTATTGGCCGACACTATAATACTCTGTTTGTTATTATCTATTGGTTTGATATTCTTCTGCGTTTCCATCACTTTATTGTCTTTAAGTTTCGTTAACTTCTTCTTCTCAATGATTGCTATATTAGGAGAAGAAGTGACTTCTGTTTTGCATCGGATTTGATTGTTTGGCTGAAGTGACAAAAATAACGAGTTTGAGGCCAATGTTGCCGCAGATGTGGACCCATTGAATGGACTCAAAGAGTTGGCTTCAAATTGACTCAAATCCTTCTCTTTGTTTGCATTCATTAATAAAGAGTTCT
Organism: Oppiella nova; assembly: GCA_905397405.1. Lineage (NCBI taxonomy): Eukaryota > Metazoa > Arthropoda > Arachnida > Sarcoptiformes > Oppiidae > Oppiella > Oppiella nova. The sequence goes on from CAJPVJ010000868.1 coordinate 13,136, forward strand.
TCAAATCAGAAGCAATCGCTTTGTTTGTGTTCACAGTATCTGTTGAGACATTCACTACAGGAGTCTCAGAATCGCTCGAATTGGACGTCGATTTTGTGGTCAGTTTCAACGCTTCGGAGTTCAAAATATTAGTGACCGCTTGATGTATGGCCTGTTGTGTTGTCTTCGTAAACAACTGTCCCGTTTGACTCAATTGATTGCTTTGATTGGGCGCACAGTTATTCTTTCGGGAGGCCTTACTCATAGACCTCTTGGCTTTGGCGGCTGCGATCTGGACCTCATGTAAGCGCTCGAACTCGCCTTCAGTTCTGTTTCGGTGTAAATAAATCCAAACCTTTCGGTTCACGTCATACTTAACGCACGGATCCTTCTCGTAGTGGAGTCGGTCGAGAGCACCGCTAACTATGCCGTTCACCTGTTGGTCGGAAATGGTTGGCAACAAGTATTGCGAGTCTTTAAGGAGTTCGCAAATGTCAGCTCTGGTGCCCTCGCCGTTGGGCAGTCGCGCGGCCGCATCCCTCACAAGACTTAGTAGAGTAACAAAAGGCGGCCTATCGTTGACCAGAAGTGAGTGCTCTCTGGCCTTATTAGGACTCGCGGCGTTGTGCCCATTGGCAGCACCGATACCACAACCCTTGACGGGTCCCACAACACTCTCATAGCCGTGCACTTTATAAGTAAATGCTTTGTAAGGGTTGTTATATCTGACGGCTTCCTGAGTCCGGTAAACATTCTTCTCTTCATTACTGGACGGCCTAACAATCCAATCGGTGAGACATTTAGCCGGTGGCGGCAATGCCTGCGAAAAGCTAATGAGTCCTGCGGTGGGGTCTTCGTCCTTATTCTTGACCCACTGATCGCAAAGTGGGACCAACTCCTGGTCGCGATCCCTTCCCCCTCCAATCCACTGCCACTGTTGGTTCTTCTCCTTGTAGTCGACGAGTGGCACCAAATGTGGCGGTGGAAGCACTCCACTCAAGTAGTTCATGGCTGAGGCAACCATTTCTGTAGACCAACCGATGTATGGACTCAAAGATCGGAGTTTCTCTTTCACCAGTTCTTCCAACTTATGTAAAGTCAGCCTTTGATCAGACGATGCGTTTGTCGTAAAGATGTCACGAAGTAATGAAAAGAAACATTTGGGCGCCTTCTCGAAGGTCACGGGTTGGGCAACGGCTGGGGGACAGGGCTCTGGTGTCACGTTAGCTATCGATTGCTTCACTACAGACAGGGAGGGAAGTGTTGACACAATTGGACACTCAGTTTCCGTCACACCTGAAGGTAAAGGAGAGGAACTGGATTTTGTGACAAAATCACTCGTTTTAGTCGTCGAACTGGTGTTTTGATCAACAGTTTTATCATTAGTATTGCAAACACTTTGTTCATAATTTCCATCACTTTTAGTACTTAATTCGGATTCATTTGTCACCACTTTTTCGACTTTAATTTTCGGTGAATGAGATTTTGGAAGAATTTTCGTTTGATTCGTTTGAATGCTTTTTGTGAAACTCGAGTGCTTTGCCTTCTTCTTAGGCGTCGATATCGAGGAAGACTTGAGAGCACTGTTGGTATGGGTTTGTGATAATGTGTTCACTGTTTTACATGTATTGGTCGAGTTGGTGGTGATGGCAGTGTTGGTGACTCTGGTGATGATATCACTTAACGTAATGGTATGGGTCTCGAGTGTGGGCTCATAGCTGTTGTCCGACTCCTTTGCCTTCCGTTTTCTCTTATGTTTTCTAAGCATTTCGTGGTATTGTTTATCACTTATTGGATTCACTGATGGATTCACATTTCCATTCATTTTACACATCAATATCTTCTCAAACGTATGCGAAAAGTCGTGGTCGTCTTCTTCGGATGAATTGTCGGCTTTAATGCAGATTTCCTTCAGTTCTTTACGATATCTCAAGCGAACCCTCTCGCGAAGACTCTTGGATTCAGTTCTCAACGAATTAGTCATCACTTTCTTGGACTCAATTGATTTGTTGGTTTCAATCGATTGGTCAAAGAGTTGTCGCCTTTTGTGCATCACTTCGTTCAGAAGAAGTGATTGTCTTTTCTGCTCATAAATGGCAAACAATTTCTTCCTCAATGTCTTCACGTCCTCCAATGCCTTAACCAAATCGGGACTCATTTTGTGTGATTTCAAAGATATGAAAATATGAGACAATAAATCCGTATTGAATCGACTCAACTGTCCATTCATTAGCAGTTCCACTGTCTTCTCCTTATCACTGCCTGACATCTCTTTCGGCAGATAATTGTCGACCAATTCTTGTCTTTTATTGTCACTCAAGTGATGCCAAACAGAATCACAATCACTGAAGAGATTGATAAAAATCTCTTTATTTGTAAACAAATCGTTTGGCATTTGATTGAACGAAGACAATAAGCCGTTGGAACCGCTGGACCCGATGGTCGTGGTGGTGGTGGTCGTGGAGGTCGAGTGGTGACCAGTGGTGGTGTTGGACGTGGACATGGATCCAGTTGTGGTGGCATTTGTGGCCATTGATGTCATTCTGGACTGACTCGTAAACGGTTGTGTCTCATAACGCGATTCAAACCAATTTGCAGTCAAAACAGAAACGATTGAAATGAAAACAATTGATAATTATATTAAATGTCATTATTTCGCACATCTATTCAATACATTGAGTCAATACATCCAATAGATCTCATTGTAAATACAATATTCAATGCATTCATACATTCAATGAGAATGTATTGTAAATACAATAATCAAAATACAAGTCAATCTCTAATACATTAACTCCACTCTACGCTCACAGGTGTCATCGCTGTCTCAATTGGCGCTCATTTCAAAGCACTACAGTATTAATATTAATATTCATAAACATTGGTGTTGTCGAGTCACTTATTGTAACAATTTAATTACTGTAGCAAGATCAATTCAAATGGTGTCACTTATTGTAACAATTTAATTATTGTAGCAAGATCAATTCAAATGGTTAATGTGTTGTCCGCATCCAATTGTTGCATAACCTAATCTATGCTTACGAATTGGTCTAATTATTTAGGGTTTTCTATGCTTATTACATGGTGATCTGTCACTATGACCTTGGTCTTGATCAAAATGAAAAATAAAATAATTTTCTGTTATGGTAGTGAATTTATCACGATTCACCTTACTTAATCAATTTAGGTTAATGCAATTTTCTGACCTATTCACATTTACTTTTAAGTAATCATTTCTAAATTGTAAGCAATTTGCGTAAACCAGTACATCTATTAATAAACCATTGAAAGTGCAATAATTTTACATTTTAAAAACTTATCATTTTATTGGTTTCATAAATTATAAATATAGTTAAAGGGATAAACTTTTATTTAATATTTATTTTTAAATATTGCCAACACTTTGAACGTTAAGAATAAGTTGTAAGTCAAGTAAGACTCAAATCCTCACCGTTTTCTTGGGATAAATTGTTTTGTCGTTTAATCGTTAAGTTATACTAAAAAAGAGAGAAAACATTATTTTAAATAAATAGTGACATTAAATAAACCGATTTATGGATTACTCTTTCAAATTGTGATATAAAAGAAGAGCAAATGTTTTCAACAGTTTTACTTCTTTTCGGTTCAGACTTATTGGTGAAGAAATCGATGAAATGCGACCTCTTTTTCAGTAGATTTTCATTCACTGGTTCTTGTGATTCACAAAACTCTTTGTCTGAAATTATAAATGAATTTATGTATAAATAAAATACAATTACATTTTTATATGTTTAGGGAATAGACCGGAAAACTGGTCGATCAAAGGCTTGGTATTGATGTGAGAATGAGCCGCATATTTGTCGTGTTTCGAGTCTATCTGTTCGTCTAAATCAATGACTCTATTGGCGAAACTTTGAGCGAGAGATGAGTGGTCTTTGTTTGAGTCCTCAGGTTTGGTGAGAGGCTTCTCTCTTGCCTTCAATATTATTAAATGAATTTCATTGAGTTGTTGTTTAACTAACGGTGGGATTGGGTTACAAGAGGCAAGAATTCCCTGCTGTTCACTGCCATCACAACAAACATATCAATCAATTATTATACCTATGAATCTATAGATATAGTAGATAAACATACCGGGGTAATACTTCTGCCATATGCAAGAGCATATGATTTGGCAAAATATAGCTAAACAACAATTAAATATAAAATTATAAAATGAATGCAATTTACGGTATAAACAAATATAAATCAAGTGCTGACCCAATACTCTCATCTTCATTGCGGGCGATTCTGTCCCTCCAATCGTATAACTCTTTCAAAGCAAACAATTGTCTTGAATTGAAGTTAACTTTACTTTTCTTAAGTAATGAACGATAACTTTCACTGTTATATAAAGGCTTCTCGTATTTCTAACATGAAAACAGTTTTATTAGACTTACGGGTAATTAAGTTTACTATAAAAGACTTACTTTAAGGCAAACACTTTTACTCCTTTCAAATACGGCTTTCAATAAATTTTTCTCACTATTTCCCGAAGCAATCAATTGGTTCTTCATTTGGATGTAAATGAATATCAAGTAATGCGTGTCTTCGCGCGCGTACTTCAACAGCTCAGGAGTGAGAGGTCTGATGCGCCAGTCAGCCAATTGGAAGTGTTTGTCGGCCTCAAGATTGCAGTAATGTCTCAATAGGTATGAGAGCGACAGATGAGAAAAGTCAAGCAGTTTGGAGGCTTGAAATGTGTCAAAAAGGTTCACTAAATATATGCCAAAATCTCTTTGCAACCAAATCACATCCATGTCTGCCCCGTGGAATATCTATCAATTAGATTCACACAAATATCATATCATTTTAAACTATCATAGTGTCCATGAATATTACTTTCAATATTGAGGGACAAGTAAACACTTCATTTAGTAAATGCATTTCAGATCTCAATTCAATGGTATCTATAATATAATCGCCTGTTTTAGTCGATATTTGCATTAAACACGTGAAGCCTTGAAATGTTCGGTACGAGTGGTGCTATCAATGATAATAAAAAACAAAAAATGATTACGGTAATACTGTAAAGTATGGGACAAGCGCTAAGTTACCTCTAAATCCACTGCAATTACATCACATGTCTTGAGATGAGCGCACAATTCATTTAAATCCTCTAATTTAGTGATGTGTTTAAACGGTGTTTCTGACAGTGGTTTCGGAAACTGTTTCATATAATAGACATAAATAGGTGTTGAATACAAATGAGAAGACATGACATACCTCTGGAATCTCTATTTGCAAGAAGTGCTCTTTGGGTTCAAACTTTTCGATCTCCACTTCATAGGGATGTGAATACGAATCAAATCCAAACTCATTCTTCTCGAGTAATATGGAAAGCGGTTTAATAGAGTTGGGCTTATCTTTGATGATCGGAACAAATGGATGGTTACTGTTGTCGACCTTGTCTTTGAACTTCAACTGCGATCTCTCAACCATTTTAGCCGAAAGTAGATTACAATTGACTCCTCGTTTGGCGCGAACTATAGTCCGATTCCACGAGGAAGTGGCCGAAGAGTTGATGGTTTTCTGATCACCCATTGTGGCCAACACCAGATCCGCCGCCTTTTGCTTCAGACCCGACGCCTCATCCAAATGGTTGCCCTTCAATACAAGCGTTCATTACATGGTATGCGAGACAACGAATCCAAAAGATCACCAAAACATACGATTTTGTCGAATATATTGTCGTTGAGTTCGGTTATGACATCACTCTTGTCTTCGTCGGAACCGATCCTTTCGATTCGCTTTCCTTTGTATTCATTTTGAATGAGAGATGAAAGCCTTCAACAAAACAGACAATTAGTCACTCATTGGCATACTTTTCATGCAATCAAAGGACAGACATCTCAAGACATTCATTGGTCTCATGTTTGAGCACTTTCTTCAACTTATCGGATGTGTTGCAGTGATAACTCAAATCACAAGACTTGATCCCAAGCGAGCATTTGGTTGCCTTCAATGCCTTCTCTTGGATTTGCTGTCATTGAGGAAGAGATGGAGAGATAATTGAGTGACAAATGGATGCAATGAATGGACAAGTGATTAAATGTGTGGCAATTACTTGACAGATGCGGTCGACGTCTAAATCGGTGTCCATTTCACACAACAATTCAATTGTGATTTCAATTCAATTCAAAACTTATGGAAAACATGTGAAAAGTCATGTGTTTTGCCACTCGAGCGCCACTTTCAAAGTGACTCCACTCTCATGAACATTCACTATAAGCTCACAAATTCTAAATTCTACTAAATTGTGCTTGGTAAGTGAGAATGACTTGATAGTACTGTCATGCACATTTATGATCCGGGAAACTTACATTATTTGGTATTTGTAAACCATACAAATAGGTAGAACTACAACTACCTTTAATTAGATTCTATTAATATACAGTAATATTACTATGGATTCAGTTTTTAAACTGAGAAAACAGCCTTTTTATCGTACTAATATTTTAAACTCAACAGTAGGACCCTATTACATTAGAAAATATATTTTGAACTATACTGTACTGGTATATTAAATTAATATAATATTAATAGACTAATCTTTTTAATACTTCTCTGTTTGTTTCCATTAGTATAAATCAAATTCTTTGACAAATAATACGCTTACAGGACCTGTACTACAGGTATTCAAATGGGTTGTATACAGAATCTTTATAATCTTTATTTTGAAAATTTTTAAAAACAATTCAACTAAAAAATAAG
>CAJPVJ010000869.1:0-19844 GCA_905397405.1 Oppiella nova
TGGAAAATGCATTTTTGCACAAAACCACTGATAAATAACTAAATACATTGACTTTTTTTTATATTTGTTGCTCTGAAAAATCATTAATTTTATAAATAGTGTGTTTGTGTGGAGAATCAAATGTGAATCAAGTATTTATATTTATGCGAATCTCGATTCCAAGAATCTCATTGTATAATACAGTGGTCTCAATGTTTCCATTAAAAAGTGGTTCTGATAACACATTTCTTAATTTGATTAATATATAGTATATATTATATACTCAATGGGTTATAGGAATTGAACACATTTTGAGTGGAAATGTGAGTTTCAAAGCGACAAACCGGTTGATGTGAATGTTCTCTGCCTTTGATTCTATGCTTATATAATCGATTACTTGTGTTTTATAACAACATTTATTCAGTTTCATTTCATAAGCCGTATGCATAAGCACTTAAAACTTATTAATTTAATTGATGTATTCATTGATTTTGAGGACTTGACATCGAATTGAAAGCTTTCGGTTAATTGATTGATGGCTCTAACCATAAGTTATTTGTCTTAATTATGCGTTAACTCACAGACAGGTTCAATGTCATACATATTATGCACACAAAATAACAGCAAATATTCATGTTTAACAATTCCGCAGCTTTTATCTAAATTCTCGCTTAAAATGTTAGTCATATTTTGATTGCATTTTTTAAAAAATTTTATTATATAAACAAATGTCAATTTTATTGAACATACAAAGGATTAATTTTGCGAAATATGTAATAAAAAGTGGTATAAAACGCCGGGAATAGTGTGTCACGTGTAGGTAGAGTTAAAGTACGCTAAGAATCCTTAAAATCGTTAAATACTTGTTTATAAGTTATAATAATTCATATGCTAAATCTTAAGTACAAACTTAAAATAATCGGAATTTATATATACACTCAAACCTCCTTATAATGAACCAGGTTGTTTTTCAAAAAAGTTCATTATATAGAGGGGTTCATTATAATGAATATCCAAAAAAGAAGTATGAAAATAAGCCTATATTAATTTGCCATATTATATTAAACACCATTATATTTGAATAGGTAATTTTATGGAAGATATCAAAGCAAATAATTTTATCAATAGACAAAACATAATTCGATTTAAGATTTCATGCGGGGAAAAATTAAAAAAGAATTATTTTTTAATAATCATTATTTTAAAAATAATCGCTCAATTTTAAATAGGTATTTTAAGCTAACAAGCCTATTGTACAGTATATAATGAACTTAAAAATTAATTGGATTTTAAAATAATATTTATTTTAAAAACAAATAGCATTATAATTTATAATAATTATAATATACCATTATTTTATATCCAACCCCATCTACATGAATTTAATCTTTTTTTATTAGAATTATATAAAGTACAGTAAATACCCCACTATACTATAATATTCCATTTAATAAATTAAATACAATATTTTTATAAAGTTTTCCTTCTAATTAGTTATATTTAAAACTTTCTTTCATTTTATAATCAAATTTTTATTGCAAAATATAATGAATTTAACCTTTAGTGCCGTTAAGGGCACAATTGTATTCATATACTTTCTGATCTCTCATCGGTAATCATATTAAAAATAATTTCTGAAATAAATATGGGCAGGTATTGGCAATCTTCTTTATCTAAATATTGTGAAGTACTTATATTATTCATTTTGTGAACAATAAATGAATTCAAAATAAACACAACATTTATGATTGTTAATTTTCAATTTATACTTCATGTAAATGTTTTTGCAATATTTTACAGTTTTGGTAAAATATTGGTTCATTATATCCAATAGGTTTTCTATGGATATTTGTTCATTTGTATCCAAAAATTGGTTCATAATATGCAGGGGTTCATTATATAAAGGTTCATTATAACCAAGTGATTTTAACATTATATCTATGGCAAGTGAATTTTGTTTTCAGAAAAAGTTCATAATATAGAGGGGTTCATAATAAACAGGTTCATTATAAGGAGGTTTAAGTGTATATAACATTGAGAATTAGTTTTATAAGATTTAATGCAAGATTTATTATTTAATTTATCAGTACTCGCATTAATCACATCATTAATTCTGGGCTCTATTCATAGATTGTTTATTAGTTATGATTTTGTATTACCACTTATGATATATTTCTTCTAATATTAGAAAAATTTTGATTAATAGGTAACCTTTTTTAGGCACTAATTTTTAAAAGTTATTTTGAATGTTAATCTTACTTTAATTTAATTAATGATTTATTTCAGCACTAAAATAAATTAGAATATTTTAATGCAATTTAAATAATTATTTTGATTAAATTTTGATTAAATTCAAACCTTAATTAGTTTTACTTAAGATATTGCATAAAGTTTTAGATCAGTTGGTCATGAATTAAACACAACATGTTTAACAACACTTATAATACATAAAAAATGATTGTAATATTTTTGTATGGTAAATACCATAATAATAATAAATGTAATATTGTTAGAAAAAATGTGAAAAGCGTTTATTATATTTGTCAATAAGAGACCTATTTTTGAAAAATCTTATTTATCATAAATACATGTATAAGTATTATTTATTGAAAATTCTTTAAGAATACTTATATAGCAATTTAAACGCTTAAGTATAGCATATAATTCAAATGTTATTTTCGATTAGTGGTAGCGCACAGAGTGTGTCAACTATTTTAATGGGTTTCTCACCACAAAAAAATATATTAGACTCAACGGAAAGGTAAGCAAAATAACCTGAGCTATGGATGCAAAAAGTATAGAAATACGCCACAGGTTTGTATTTGTGTTATTTCAGTGTTATAGTCATCTATAGAGAACATTAGCCTTAAAGTTAATGTGAATTTCATTCAATCTTCACTCTCTGAAGAGACTTGAGTTTATCTGTCATTAAAAAAATAAATTAAAAACAAAGACAGCGTTTAAAATAACAACACTTTCTACGATGTTGTCTATGGGTTGCTTTAAAAAACTATTTATTATTTCGCACTTGTCTCACACTCCCAATATATGACAATTCTTACAGTGAAATAAGATTATCATTAAACAGGTTTAGTGTCTGTTTTTCAAAAAAAAACTTGAGTTTTGAAAACTTTTTAAATAAAAAAATGTTGTGATAAACAAATAAGAAATGTTAAGAACTTTTGGAAAATGCATTTTTGCACAAAACCACTGATAAATAACTAAATACATTGACTTTTTTTTATATTTGTTGCTCTGAAAAATCATTAATTTTATAAATAGTGTGTTTGTGTGGAGAATCAAATGTGAAACAAGTATTTATATTTATGCGAATCTCGATTCCAAGAATCTCATTGTATAATACAGTGGTCTCAATGTTTCCATTAAAAAGTGGTTCTGATAACACATTTCTTAATTTGATTAATATATACTCAATGGGTTATAGCCTATAACTTATAGGAATTGAACACATTTTGAGTGGAAATGTGAGTTTCAAAGCGACAAACCGGTTGATGTGAATGTTCTCTACCATTGATTCTATGCTTATATAATCGATTACTTGTGTTTTATAACAACATTTATTCAGTTTCATTTCATAAGCCGTATAGCATAAGCACTTAAAACTTATTAATTTAATTGATGTATTCATTGATTTTGAGGACTTGACATCGAATTGAAAGCTTTTCGGTTAATTGATTGATGGCTCTAACCATAAGTTATTTGTCTTAATTATGCGTTAACCGTGTCTGTCCAAGTTACAGTATGTATAATACGTGTGTTTTATTGTCGTTTATAAGTACAAATTGTTAAGGCGTCGAAAATAGATTTAAGAGCGAATTTTACAATCAGTATAAAACTAACGTAAAAAATCGTAAACAATTTCCCAGAATTTTTTAGATCATTTAAAACGAGTCTAAACATTTACAGCGATTTTGTTTTTCAACATAAATATAAACATAAGAATTATATAGTTAGTCATATTTTGATTGCATTTTTTTCGTAAACAATTTCCCAGAATTTTTTAGATCATTTAAAACGAGTCTAAACATTTACAGCGATTTTGTTTTTCAACATAAATATAAACATAAGAATTATATATAAACATGTTTATAATTTATTAATAAATATTCTTTTCTTATTGATTGTGTAATAACTAATTAATAGAAATATTGGGTTAAAACTTAAATTGATTTGCAATCATAAATAAAAATTTTATTTCCTTCCGTTCAAACAATATTTATGTTAGACTACGGTATTTGCTTATTAAAAACTTTTCCTTTGTCGTATGTCATTAATGTATAGAAATTAGTAATAACTTTGTTTTGGGAAATTCTTTTCGTAACATCTATTTTGAATATTCATTTATTAAATAAGCCTTTTTATAATTGAATTAAAAATTCTTGGGAAATTATTTAAATTAACAATATATTATATTAAACAAAAGCAATAAAACTATTTGAATTCATTATTTTCATTACTTCTGTATAGCATTTAAATAATTATGTATTGCTTTTGTTGAAAAAACCAGTTCTTAATGCAAGGAAAATGTATTACATAATTGCTATCCAACCAAAAGTTTAGTTAGTCATATTTTGATTGCATTTTTTTCGTAAACAATTTCCCAGAATTTTTTAGATCATTTAAAACGAGTCTAAACATTTACAGCGATTTTGTTTTTCAACATAAATATAAACATAAGAATTATATTATATATAAAACATGTTTATAATTTATTAATAAATATTATTTTCTTATTGATTGTGTAATAACTAATTAATAGAAATATTGGGTTAAAACTTAAATTGATTTGCAATCATAAATAAAAATTTTATTTCCTTCCGTTCAAACAATATTTATGTTAAACTACTGTATTTGCTTATTAAAAACTTTTCCTTTTTACTCGTATGTCATTAATGTATAAAAATTAGTAATAACTTTGTTTTGGGAAATTCTTTTCGTAACATCTAGTTTGAATATTCATTTATTAAATAAGCCTTTTTATAATTGAATTAAAAATTCTTGGAAAATTATTTAAATTAACAATATATTATATTAAACAAAAGTAATAAAGCTATTTGAATTCATTATTTTCATTACTTCTGTATAGCATTTAAATAATTATGTATTGCTTTTGTTGAAAAAACCAGTTCTTAATGCAAGGAAAATGTATTACATAATTGCTATCCAACCAAAAGTTTGTATTTCATAGCAAATAAATGCATAGAAAGGACTGTACTTTTATTAGAGTCGACAAAAATTGCATGACTTTGTTCCCCATCCGGCACTGTATTAAATGAATCGATTGGACTATACATTCATTATTAATATTAAAATTTTTGTTCAAATATTTATGCATTGAATCGTCTGAAAGACTGAACAAATAAGTGAATTCATAAGTATTGACACTTTCAGACCTATATGTCATTTGTTTCAATGCATTCTCGACCAAAGAATAACTTTAATGTCGAATAACTTATAAACTTATTGTGCGATCTATAGGCACAACATATTCTGCGGGTGTGACTACTGTATTGGATATTCAGCAAAAAATATAAGTTTGTGCTTAAAATTGTTTTTTAATACTTTTCATAATCAGTAGTTGTGGCGAAAGTATGTCACAAATACCTGTATTTGTTGTATTGCTATTCCTAACTGTTCCACAAACATACCTGAGCGCTGGCGATGAGACTAACTTATTGACTAAATTGGACTGTCAGGTATATCTAATTATTTGTCAATTAAAATATTTAGTCCTGTTAATCAAGCCTAACAAAGCACCGGTACTTTATCAGTCAAGTGTTTCTGCTATTCTATTTTGTGTCCAAAATTCGTTAATTTAATTTGAATTAAATTTGGTGTTTTTGTTATTTAATTAACAAAACTTTAAAACACAAAAATGAACTTTTTTGTTGTTGCTTTCTCTACGTTTGATAGCCGGGAGAAAAGCGTATATTTGATTACGAGAGCACAACCCAACTCTGGGGACCCCTTCAAGAAAATTTCTTAGTTAGAGCTGATGTTATTGTCCATTGTTTGGGAACCGATGAAAATGGCAAATATGGGGCACAGGGCTTGAAATATATGGTCCAAATCGAGAACTTGAAGCCATCAGTCGTTAAGGAGAAGTTAGTCTCACATCTAGTATATAATTAATGAGCGAAACTATGCATAATTTTGAATGAATTTAATTATCATAAAATATAGTTTATAATTGAAATTCAATTTCAAAGACAGAATGAGATCACAAAACGCAGTCGGAGTAAGAGAGGGGTCGGCAGTTGGTTCAAACAGGCCTGGGTTGACGTCAAAGACTTCTTCGTTAATCTATTCTCCAAAAGAAACAAAAAGACTGACAAAGACTTTGACTTCGAGTTCGAGAAACAACCGTCAAGTTTGCAATACCAGTGCAAAGGGACTAAAGATGCCAATCGTGTCAAGAGATCGGCTCCTACTCCTAATTATGAGAATATAGTTTACAACAAAATGTTTTCTACACCTTTTGTTTTCATACAATTATCCAACGGATCTATACCTGAGATAAGATTCAGCGATAAAGATAACGATTTGTCGGTTAAAAATTTCAAGAGACATATCGCAGATACTTTCGCCACACAACTAGACGCGTCCAAACAGCGAGTGTTAGAGCAAAGTCCAATTGGCGCTCACTTTTCCAGCTATTCATACGATGACACCGAAAGGATTGAAGATTCACTTCAGCCAACGGCTGACGGAATGAGTCTTAAACTATCGTCAAGTTTCCTATCGTTGTCTCAAACGAAAGACATCAAACAGTTGGCAGTTATGCGAGATGTGGCACCCGATGACATGATGGAGATCGGGAATGGGATCGGATTAAATTACGATTCTTCACAGATAGGTGTCAATGCAAAACAAATACAGAAAATATCTGAAGGACGGCTTACAACCACCGGTGTGTGAAATCATAGTTTTATGCTTAATGTGTTGAATGGCATTGAGATCTTCAAAACAAATAGAGACTAGAATTCCATTGAATACAAAACTTTTATTTCCTTCAAATACTCGTATATTTAATATTATGACTCATTTAAAGCTAACACTAAATAGTGATTTACTCTTTCCTGTTATCAATTAGCCGGACATTTGTCGTTCTCATTGGTGAACCCATCAAAAAATTTGAGGACAAAACGAGATACAAATGAAAATCAAGAAGAAATTGAGAACTATCTCAAAGTTCGCACCAAATATTCACTTTCGGTAGAAATAACTCTCAATTTAATGAGCATTTTATTTCAAACAATAATTTATTGTTCAAAAATAGATGACGAAAAGAATAACAAAGAGATCGACAGATGAAAAGGAAAAATTAGAAACTTTGGTGGAAATGGAGTCTAAACTTAACCTAAAAGGGGAAACAATTGTTTCAGAATCGACTTCAGGTTTTATTAAAAATAAAGACGATTTAATATAAAATGTCAGTAACTTATAGATTCATTTCCTAGATAATTCATTAAAGGAAAAATTGGATATGTATCAGAAAAATTTAAAAGATATGTTTACAAACAAAAATATTCAGCAAATTGCTAAACTTCTTAGCGATAATCAAAATCCAAGTATAAAATATTCTTGATATTCTTGATGTTCAATATAATAAAATTAAGATAATTTTTTTCTAATTAGTATACATTTTGGTGATGAAAGCCTTAAATTTGGAAGTAATGCTTAATGAAGACAAGTCTGTTTCGTCGGCCACTCGTTTGGTTAACGATAACATAAATGATAAGAAAATTAAAGAAGTTTGTGGTCACAAGTTGTCACTTAAAAATAAGCAATGCTTTGACTTAATGATGATTTTAGTCAAGTCTCAATCAACTACAGCACAACTATTACTGATCAATGAACTAAAAGCTGAAAGTACTAACCAGGGCAAAAACGAAATTTTAAAACTTTTGGTTCAAACACCAAGTCCACAGAATTGGCTCATAAATCAAATGCTGGACATTATGAAAGCTCAGACTAATAGCAATGTTGAGGGAATCCTATTGTTAGCGATTAGTAATTTAGGATATCATTCAAACTCCAAAGAAATTAAGAATAAAATTGCAGATATATTAAGATTTAAATTGCATGAAATGGACTGCAATTCAGATGAAGACTCATTACTTGTGGACACATTGGAAGCGATTGGAAACCTCGGTTACAATTCTACCATTCCTTACAGCGAAAGATTTGGTGATTCATGTCTTCAATCAGACTCTATAAGAGTGGCAGCCATTCACTCGTGTCGACGACTTCTAACTCATCCATCGGTGCAGAAATGGTTTCTTAAATTACTTAAAGAGCCGACAAATTCATGTGTTATTAAACAGGAAGTGGTGAACGCATTGATAGAAGACATAAACGCAATGGAAATGAGTGGTCCTCAGTATACTCGTTGGCCAAAGATTGACTTCAATGAAATTGATAACATCTTGAGTGAGAATCTCATTCAAATCAAACACAATGAATGCTTTCAGGAGAATATAATGCGATATTTTGAGCGTAAAAGTGATTCTCGAGCCAAACTTGTTGTCAAAAAGGCCAAAAGGATTCGTTCAAAACGAGCCGTTTTTGATAGCTTTTGGACCGAAAGTTATTGTAAGGATTGGGTACCAGAAGAAGGCAAGAAAGAGGGGACAAATCCGACGCCAAGCGATGCCTCTGTTATAGTATCGGACAGAATGCGAGAATCGGAAGACACCGAACAGTCGAGTGCATCGTATCTCAAACGCCGGAAATGTTCGGCCAGTAAGTCATTTGGACCAAACCAGGCTCAGGCACAGTTTAAGGCCGACATAATGACGGACGCGTCCGGTTCTGTAGAAAACCCGGACTATAAACTAATGGCACAATTCGTTGCCGGCACTCACTTTCTGGGCAAAGACATAGATATCGGTAAAATGTATGTCTACCATAAGAAGGATCAGTCCCGAGCCTATGTCAACATTTTTGGCAACACATTAGTAGACGCGGCTACCAGTGATTGTAATGGCACTACAGTTCAGCCCTATATGGTGTCCAATTATTTCCCGGTTTATGAGTTCAGTCTATGGATCGTTCAAATGAGTTTAGGCATACGAATGAACGCACAAATGGACTTTGATTTACCGAAATTCAATTGTGCCAACAAAAAGGCTGAACAATTGCAGACCATTCATTTCAAACCAGAAGCCAAGGTTAAGGCATCGGGAGAAGTATCCGGTAAAGTGTTGGTGAGTTACATAACATCTAAACACAATTTCACAAATTATAATCATTTAAATTGCTTTTCAGGTTATTAGAGGTGGAATGAATGTGGGAGGTACAAATCAATCGAGATTTTAATCGTTAAAAATCTAATATTTTTGTTTAATTAATAGGAGATTTCAATTACTATTCAAATCTTGATTTCGATCCATCGCCTCAATTATGTTTGTCTGTATATAACGGATATAATCCAATGAATGTTAGCATCAACTCGTGGTATCAGGTATTTAAACATTTATTTCCTCTTCAAATCGAGGAATGGGACCGAAATATCTAAAACTGTATTATGTGTACACAGTTCTGGCACCCGACGTGCTCTGAATGGATTGATAAAACCATTTGGAGTCCACTTTCGTTCAATTGGGAGATCAGAGACCACCACCGGAGCGCATGGATTGAAAATGAATGTCTTATCACCAGTAAAGACGCTAGTTCTATGCGAAAACGTATCGATCCGTAAAATATTCTGTATAATCATATTTTATTGAAACTTATGGTCATTTGCTAATTGTCTAAAATGCAAAACTTATTTATTGATGGGGTTAAACATAAACATGCTCGAATGTATCGAATTTATAATATAAAAACAATTCAATTAATAAAAGAAATACTTAATAAAAGAAATAAATTGTAGGAAAATAGTTGTCATTTAAAATAACTCCTGATATCAGACTTATTCGATGGACTCATAAATGTTGAGTTGAGAGGAGAGGCCCAGCGTTTAGTCGAACCGCTATTAGACTTGGATTTAATATTAGTAAAGCTATTCAATGCAATGATCTCTTCATCGCTGGTTTCACTGATTTCCGACCTCTCGGTGTCACTCATTGTTAGTGTTTCGTCAAAACTTGAATCAAAAGCAGTGTTTCCGCTGGAATTCAGTGAATATTGGCTCACGTGTTGAGTGCTTTCGTCATAAATCACTTTTGTCTTCATTTGGCTATTAGTGTCAAACAACTCATCGTTTGTTTTCTTCTGTTCGTGTCTAATGTCAGAGAAGTATTTGCTTTGAATGAGTGACTCATCGGTGCCTTCTTTGCTAACTTTGAATATATTCCGCGAATAAATATTTTGAGTCAAAGTATAATCATTTTGTGTGGAGTTCTTCAGTGGAGAACATCTCTTTGTCTCAACAGCTGAAGAATATTCGGACACCAATTGTCGACAATTAATAAATCTATTTTCATCCACTTTCACACGTTTAGAGCAAATCTCCAACTTTTGGGATTCAGTTGTCTTTGTGTTTGAGCGTCGAGTCTGAGGCACTGGTGTTGCGATCGGATTGTTGTTAGCATTAACTGGAAGTACTTTGTTGTTTGCACTCAACTTTTGTAATATAAGCTCATTTGTGGTCAACTTTTTCTTATAACTGATCCAATCTGGAGACCAAATACTATCACTCTTGGGTTCAATACAGTACGAGTCAATCACTTTAAGAGTCTTTGTGTCAACGTTTCCAAAGGCGTACTGAAAGGCAAAGTCTTCGCCCAATTGTGGGTCAAAATAACTTCCGGCATAATCTAAGTCTTCGGGTGAAATGTCTTTAGGATATGGCGTCAGAGGAACTAATTGTCGCGATTTGGGACAAAACACAAGTTGATACTTGAATGTATTGTCAGCTCTGATGAAGTCGTCGACATATTCTTTAGTTATCTTCACTTTTCTATTCATTTTGAGATAATTGGGAATCTTATACAAAACAGTCTTGAGATCTGTATTTGCGGTCATATTAAAGAACTTCTTCGCCCTCTGGATACCAATTCCGGGAAGATTTGGTAAAAAATCACAACCTGCCATAATGGCCATGTGCCGCAATTTGGACATGTCGTTTGAGTCAAACCCATTTCCCAAACAGTCCTTAATCAGTTTTATGTCCATAAGTTTACCGGATCCGTTTGAATCCAATTTAAACAAACAAAGCCTACACTTATAGACCAGAAGATCCGAGTCTTCGGTGATCGCGAAGTCTGCGAATCCATTGTTAACCAAATAAGCCATCTGTGGATCCGCTTCATAGGGCGCCACAATAAAGTCGATGCCATTGTCTCGTAAGCCATTCATGAGGTTCTTAATCATCTGAGGCGTTATTTCCACGCAATTCCTCATCAGTTCCCGGGCTTTAGATTCATTGCCTTCGGCTAACAATAACTCAATCTTCTGCCGAATATTATGGCGAATGGATGTCCTGTTACTGTGAGTCACCTCTTTTGCCGGCAATTTCTGGCCGTCGAAGACGACAATGGGTTTGATGTTGACTTGGATCAGCTGTTGGCACCTCTTGAGGCAGTAGTGGACGTACTGTTGGGTGTGTTGTTGTTGATATAGCTGTTGAGCGCATCCATACGACCCCCGATGCAGCCATCCGTTGCCATCTATCACTGCAACGCTTCCCGACAATGAGCTGATGTGCACATCGCTGGACGCCTTCTCCAACAGTGCGATCAACCCCTGGATTCCCATCACGAGTCCGCTTGAGACCAATTAGACCATCAATTTGTTGATAATATCATCCAATGGTGTGACTAATGGTCAACAAAACAATGCTTTCATTGAAAACAACAAATATTTTGTTTTCGCGCTATATTTCTAACATCAATAATGTTGTCATTGAATAGCATTGAGTGCTAAAGTAAGCTAACTTTATATGAAAGTATCCAACAGTTAAGCGGTTATTCATATAACACCAGTGATATTGGATTTGTTGCAAAGTTTGCAAACAAGTTAATAAACAAACGTTTTATTATTTCAAGTTTTATGACCAATGATCATATTATTCAACGGTATGAATGCCTGTATGAAGTGGTGATCCAGAAGTGGAAGTGCTGTCCAAATGGTGAAGACTTACGTAAAAGTGGTTTTTTATGGCTTTGTGTTGAGTGTGATCGGTGTTGGCATTGGATCTACTTTTGTGCCACAACTCAAACCACAGAAGAGAGATTTCACGATCAAAGTGAGTCCTATTCATGATCTTAATGATCATGTTGTCAATGATCTAGTCCATTTTTGTCATGATGGACACCATTAGTGCATTGTTTAACAGTTATGTTTGCATTGATGACAGACATCAGACAAACGATACATAGAAACTCTTCCAAAGAGCGCTGCCATGAAGTCAATCAACGCTGCCATCAATTCAGACGAACCATTCTTCGGCCGCAAACCCACGAAGGATTAGATTATCTTTAATTTGAACACATATTAAATATGTATTCAATTGTCTCGTAATCAATACAATCAATAATCAATGCATTCATTTATGTGTTCATAATTTGTCAAATATTGTAGATTTATAAATGTTATGATACTATACATGAAATAAAATCATTATTTATTCATCTGAACCGTTGTTAGCATTTCTTGCCTTAAGACATGTCTTGCATTCAAATCACTTCAAAACAGTTCACTATTAAATTGATATTAATCTTGACTTTAGTCCTGTTTTTTAGTGTTATTTCTCTGAAGCCAATCAAGACATCCAATTCAAGGATAAGTATATGAAATGAGGGGTTCTTTTGCAGTGAAGAGCAATAAATAGCTTTTGTATTCAATCGTCATATCATTAGTTCTTAGTTTCCAACAAAATTAGGGCTTATTTTGTATGAATAAAGTGTCAAACAATGAGTGAATCCGCAAAACTCCTGATTAAGAATTGCGAACAAATAGTTCAGGTGTGCAGTAGTGGACAGAAATACCTGAGAGGTGCAGATCAGGACAACATTGCCATACTTTGCAGACATAATGGCATCGGATGTAGTCTTGTCATTGGATTTGATGGACTTATTAAAGGTTTGGTCACATAAGATATGTTCATATATTTGGAGTCAATAATAAGATAAAACTTTTTCAGACATCGCTTACGACAATATAATTGCCGCCAAATATAATCAATTTGATGAAGTGATCGATGGAACCAATTGTTCGCTCATTCCGGGACTCGTTGACAGTCACTGTCATCCGGTATTTCATATGATATCAATGTCAATGTCAATGTCTAATAGTATCAACACATCAGGTGTTTGCCGGCGATCGGGTCTTCGAGTTCGACGCCAAGGCAAGGGGTGCCTCTTATATGGACATCCATTCACAAGGCGGTGGTATTTATTACACAGTCTCTCAGACACAGTTCGCATCTGAAGAACACCTTTTAGAACTTCTTGTGCGGAGAATCAAAGACATGGTGAGTTCATTGTGGTATCATTTATAACACTTTTATATCAAACAAAATGATATTTAATGGTAACATTCACTCACATCTGGTGTGTCTTTAATTCTCGACGAAGATGTCCTGCGGAACCACTTTATTGGAGTGTAAATCAGGCTATGGTTTGGATTTGGAGACCGAAACCAAAATGATGTCTGTCATCGAAAAGGCTAAGCAATGTTCACCAATGGATTTGGTGACCACATTCCTGGGCGCACATGCAGTTCCCAAGTAAGACACTTCATAACTTTGACTACGGTATCAGTTATATAATGGAATGAAATTTGATTTTATTTCAGAGGAATGACACCTGAAGAAGGAGTTAAAACTGTAATAGAAATGATGGAAAAGTTACGAAATAACCAGAATTTAAACATTGAATTCGTGGACGTCTTCTGCGAAAAGGGTTTGAAATATTGATTTATATTTTGAAAGATTGATAATTGTATCTAAATTTAAAGGCGTTTATGACGTGAAACAAAGTGAGGATATCTTGAAAGCTGGCAAAGAGTTGTTGAACGCTTTGCCCGCATTTCACGGTAAGACAATCAAACGATTTCTCTTTTTTATTAATTAATATGTCTTTCAAATGAAGACTAAAATATTGAATTTAAAAGTATTGAAAATTATTTACTGATTGATGACAAACACGGATTTGAATCGATAGTAAGGATCAGGTGTTTGATTGAAGACTACTTTGAATGCTATTGTTGACAACAGCCCTTGTCTTGAGTTCATCTCATGCCGACTATTGAACTCATTATTAATTCTTGAATTCATTTATTAATCAATTATTAATGAATTATCAAATTTTAGGCGAAGAACTCAATCATTTGGGATCTGCGGAAATGGGGGCCAGAGTTAAGGCCCGGTCTGTGAGTCATCTGGAAATGATAGGAGAAGAGGGCATAAAAGCTCTCTCAGAGCACGAAATAGTGGCCGTCGTGTGTCCGACAACTCTCTATCTCCTAAGACTACAGTCCCCTCCCGTCCGCAAAATGATTACCGATAATGTGATTATAGCCGTGGGATCTGATTTCAATCCAAACGCAATGTGTATTTATGAACCTTGACACTATATTTATTACATATATATTTAATTGTATTTTGCATTTTTAATGAATATTTAATTCAACATTTGATGGAAAGGTTATTCCCTTCCGATGGCAATGAATATAAGTGTCATGAAGTGTGGTCTAACTCCCAACGAATCCCTGTCCGCCACGACCATCAACGCTGCCTTTGCATTGAATCGATGGCAGACTCACGGCTCTCTCGAAGTGGGAAAATATGGCGATTGTCTGGTCATTGACTCATCCGATTGGAGACATATTGTATCCGATTTCGGAAACACATCCAAACTTATCAAACATGTCATCAAAAAAGGAAATGTTATTCAATGAAATGAATTTTTATTACAAATAAATGAGATTTTGATGAATTTAAATAAAAGTTTGATATAAAATCAAATCTAAATTAGCGAGAATTTAATGTTTAAACTGAAAAAATGAAAAAAACTAATATTCAATAGATATTTATTTTTGTCTATTTATCTGTTGAATAGATTTCAGAAATGAAAACTCTATTTATGGCTATTATTCGACATTTTTTGGCTGAGTCTTAATCCATGGGTCACTCAATAGCTGTGAAGTTGTGACCCTTTTGGTGACTTCCGGTTCAAGCATTTTGCGAATCATTGTCTTGAGTTCATTGGAAAGCTTTTCGATGACCCGCTTCTTGAAGTCCCAGTCCCTCTCGAGCTGTTTGTTAAGCATTTGCTTTTCATCATCTATTTTGAAGGGCAGTCCATCGCATACCATGATATAGAAACAGACGCCTAAACTCCAAACGTCTGCTATTAAGGGATTGTGAGGTTTCCGCTGAAGTATCTCTGGCGCTAAAAATTGAATATGGATTTTAGTTTAGGTATATATAAGTAATTGTATATAAACTGATCAAGCAAACATGCCGAAGTAAGGAATGCTTCCGCAATAAGTGGTCGAACGCTTCTCCTTCTCGTCGATGACCACTGAATAACTAAAATCACTTATTTTGGGATAAACTTTATCAGTGATGAGAATGTTCTCGAGCTTAAGATCCCTGTGCGCTATCTTCAAGTTGTGCATATAGTTGAGTGCTTCCACTATCCGCTTAATCATCTCCCAGGCCGTCGACTCAGTGAAGGCCCCCTTATCTCTCAACCAATCGGTAACCGTTCCGAGCGGACAGAACTCCATAATCATGAATATTCTGTTGATTGTCTGCGAGACCTCATATGTCTTAATAATTCCCGGATGTTTCAGTTGCCGAAGAATGTCTATCTCTCGCGGCAGGAATTTTATGCGATAGTTATCGTTGGCTTTGGTTAAGTCAATCACTTTGACGGCCACATACCGGCTCCGGTCGCTCAGGAATGCCTTATAGACTTCGGCGTAATTGCCGGAACCGATGGAATCGATGAGTTGATAGTTCTTCGACGCGAGATAATCGCGAACAACACTGAACTCTTTGGACTCTTTGGCTACGAGTCCCGACGCGTTATAGTTGGAAGACGCCAACGCCTTCTTCTTCTCCTCCTTCTTACCGCCGGACCTAACCTTCCCGTAAGCACTCTCTCCGCCCTTCACCGCAACCTTCGCTTCTTTGACCAGTTTTTCATCTTCAATCACTTTCGTCTGCTCGGAGTCCGTGTCTTCGGTGTCCGCTTTGAACAGTTTCTTTACGTCAATCCCTGAGTCCTTCACTGACTTCTCTTTAGCTGTAGGTTTAGAATGAGTCGGAGTTTTGGGCTTTTTATTGGCTGCAGAACTGGGATTCATATTTGTATCGGATTTAGACTTAGATTTTCCACAACAAGAACCCATTAGACACTCATTGCTATTACAAAACTAATATTTCAAGTTTAGGTTTTTCGTTAGATTAACAGTTATTTAGCGCTCAAACATTTGGACGCAATTCAATTTATTTGAAATTTTCAGATTACACGACAAAACAATGTACTGTAATGTCATTGAATCACCAAACAATTATTGTTAGTAAATATTATTTACTAAATAAACAATCAATAAACTACAATTAATCCAAATTTGAATAAATTAAGTTAATTGTCAATGGATGCGATTCTCAAATTGTGGGGCATATAGATGCCTCGATATGTGTGGAGATATACCGTATCTGGCAGTATCAGTTCTTGCATACTGGTGCCGGCATACCTGTGCTCTAAGTGTAAGTGATGTGTTAGCAAAATACATAAGAACTTAAACCAAATTGAAATGAGAATCGCGTCCATTGTCTAATTGCTATTATTTGCAAAACATCGATTGTCTCTCGATTTGAATAAACAATTTGTTTTGATAACAGGAATCAGAACTGAATTTACTTGAAAAACATAACAATGAACATCACATTAGCTCTGATTTACCAGAACTTCAATACAGTATATAATTATTGAATTCATAAATCATTTACTGTTTCATAAATAGTACGAGAAATGAGAGAATGAATGCATTGTTGTATTGAAGCTATAAAAGGGACTCTCATTTGAAATTCACTTCATTTAGCGGTCAATAAAAGTTACAAAATTCTCATCACTTTTGAACTCTATCTTCAAATTTGAGTCAAATATGAATCGCAATGAACTGGAAGTCGATTCCGAAGAGCAGAAGACACTGCGATCGGGCGGTGAGGTTATGGAGTCGAGGCATCGCCGCAGACGTCGTTCGGGCAGTTCGAAGGGCCGAAAGGGTCGCTCCCGGTCTGGGGGTCGACGCCGAAGGCGTTCCCATTCGAAGGGAAAAAGTGGTGGACGACGAAGAAGGAGAAGGAGATCGCACTCCGGAGGAGAGGAGGAGTGAAGTGTCGTTCCCTCGGAACCAAGACTTCAAACACAAAGACTTTTATCAAAATTATGTTTAAAATGATTTATTCCTGAAATAAAACTCTTTTCAAAATAAATTAAGTTTTCGTTTATTTAGTATAAGAATTGAATTATAAATAACCAAAGAATAGCTCAAAATATACCAGAATTTGAGTGAATCTATTGAAATATTCTTCAGTGGTTTCAAAGATAACGGGTTTTCAGTTAAAACCGTTGAAAACAGAAATTCCGTTAATTTTATCGGGGATTCAAATCAGTTTTTAACGGAATTTGCATTTAAATTTCAAATCATTTGATATTATATCACATCTCATGAACTGAAACACGAAATAAACGTCAATTTCGCGAGAACTGTAAGAAATAGTGAATTGATTTTGAAATTCAAAAACACTTTTTCGTAAGACTTACAGAGAATCTGAACAAACAGTTAATCCCCAGAAATATCTGCAGTACTTCTGAGACGAAGAAATTGATTGTATTGTAGGCCAACATCTGTTATATCATTGGACACATGGGTTGTTGCGGATCGAAGAACGCCGAGGAGGAGCCACAGCCGGAAGGAGAAGCGGAGGCGCCTCCTGCGGAAGAGCCGCCGGCGGCGCCCGAAGAGCCGAGCGCTTCGCAGTTGGGCTCCAAAGTTGGCGACGAAAGCGACTCCAAGATATTGGGCGCGCCGTCCGCCTCAGCCCTCGGCTCGTCCACCGGTTCTAAGAGTGGCTCTAAAACCGGCTCAAAGATGGGTTCAAAGACAGGCTCAAAGACCGGCTCAACGCTCGGCTCGAGTACCGGCTCCGGGATTGGCTCGTCGCTCGACTCCAGCTTTGGGTCGTCGCTGTCGGGCACCGGCGGCTCCGCCACATCGGGCACCGGCTCGTCGTCGATCGGCTCGAGCACCGGCTCAACCATGTCCTCGTCGATGGGCTCGCAGATGGGCTCGAAGATCGTATCCTCGCGGACCGGATCAGCCATCGGCGACGCCACCAAAACGGGCTCTAAAACCGGGTCGAAGACCGGCTCAAAGACCGGATCAAAGACCGGATCAAAGACCGGATCAAAGACCGGATCAAAGACAGGATCGCAGACCGGAACGGCGGACGACGGAGGGGCTCTTGGATTCAGTGGCGGTTCGAAGACTAGCTCTAAAACCGGCTCAAAGACCGGCGACTCGAAAGACACGGAAAAGCCGGCGTCGAAGACGAGCTCTAAAACCGGCTCCAAAACGGACTCCAAGACAGGGAGTGCCGCCGGAAGTGCCGTCGGGAGCTCCACCGACCCTAACCCCAAAAGTACGCTCAGCAAAGTCCCAACCGGTGGCGCCAAGAGTGGGGTGACTCCTCGTGGCGTCGGCAGTAAAGCCCCGGGATCTAAGACTTAGTCTAAAACTGGCGTATAGTTTGAATGCAACGAATCCATTGAATGATCGCAATATTTAGTCCATAAAAATCTATAATGTCTTACAGTTATACAGATATAGTTGAAAATAAACAATGAATTCGTGTTTTAATGATTTGTGGTTTCATTAGTTTGTTTTATCAGTAAATTTGTGGTAGTTTTTAATTTCAGATTAAATTCATTCACATTATTTAATGTATAACTAATCCAGTTCCTATTTCTTTATACTGTAATAAACCTTCGCCTACCATTCCTATGCATAACTATATTTCTGGTAGACTGTTCACTAACAAAAACCAATAGACATATACGGTAGTAATACTAAAGTAATTACTAATTATAAGTAATTATAGCTAATTATAAGTAATTATAGCTAATTATAACTAAAGTAATTATAAGCAATGGGTTTATTATAGAATATAATTAAAAATCAGAAAAAATTAACAAAATTAATTGACAAAAATCATAGACTATCGGACTAACCTTCGCCTACCATTCCTATGCATAACTATATTTCTGGTAGACTGTTCACTAACAAAAACCAATAGACATATACGGTAGTAATACTAAAGTAATTAGATTAATATTCATTAATATCGATTAATATTGATTTCATTAATATTCGTTACCCAAATAATATCTTATATTAATTTTTAGTCTTTTTTAATTGTTTTAATTAACTGTTTTTAGTATCTGATAGCCTGATTTTGGTAACAACTGTGGGTCGGATTTAATGAACTTATAAATCGTATAAAACTTATTTGACTGTATTTTTTAAAAGGCGAGAAAAACTCCGCAAACAAAACAGTGAATCAAATCTAATGTGTTTTTGTTGTATCGATCATCAAATTATTCATTTGTTTTTTTAGACAAATAAAAGTTTTATTTATAAAATGCTATGACTTTTGATTTCATGTATAATTTCATGTTTAAAATGAGTGTTTTCTCGTCCATTGAGTGCTTATTATTAGTATTAATGTTTGGATTAAAACTTTGTAATTATTTATAAAAAGAGTCATTAATTGATAACATTTAGTAAAATATATTTGTTGTGAGAATCAGTTGATATCTAACGGTTCAAACGTCTCCTCCCTGTCCTCATTGCGTTCCTCCAACTCTTTGACATCCATT
>CAJPVJ010000870.1:0-19811 GCA_905397405.1 Oppiella nova
ACGAAATATATTGTAAATAACTAGTTTAAATTTGTATAAACACATTGAATGTGAAGTTTTTCACTTTAAATCACATATGATGTTTCACCAGAGTTTATAGTGAAATTGCCAGTGAGAGAGGTGTGATAGCGGATTTGTCTGGTTTTCATGACAGTCAATATCTGTCACTAACGCGACTACTTCCTGTCTCTGTATTACTGTCCGAAACAATAATTGCAATTTTGTCCGCAAATAATACCGAAGACAATAATCGGTCAAATTGTGTCGCAAATTGTGAGTTGAAAAGTAAATCTTATTGTTACTAAATTATTTGTTTTGAGTGAACAGTTGGGGCACAAAGTGGGGAGAGGGTGGGTATATCAGGATCGCCAGGAGTAAGCCTAACAACTGCGGGGTCTCAGAGCAGTCCTATTATCCTATAGTTCCCAATGCCGTCGAAACTCAAGCCATGATAGACCGGCTCAGGGATGTTGAACGCGCGTTGGTTTCAAATCAAAATTAATTTTAGTATTAAGTAATTCACTAATAAAATAATAGCAGCAAACAAAACCAAAATTGTATTTATTTATAGAATTAATAAAATGCAGACAAAAGTGTATTATTTATTGCCGTTTACATACACCAATGAGGTGTATACCAATGGACCTCAACTTTTGCATTCATTGTCAACAAATTAAATTACAGTTTAAATTACAGTTTAAATTACAGTTTAAATTACCATTTATTATATGGTATATGCGTAAACAACTTTATCGTTAAACCATAATTTTCTGACATTTTAGATTTGAAAATTAATTTTTTAAACTTCGGGAAAACTTTTCAAAACATCGATCATTGGTATTGCAAACGATTTGGCCCTGCGTTGAGATTTTAACTTTTTCGGAGGTTTTTCTACACAAAATTAAACCAGTGTAAATTATAGTTTATATTTGAAATATTATATAAATAAACTCACCTAGCTTTTCGCACTTATCTGAACCCTCGGTATAATCCGAGCAAAACATGTCTATAATATTGCCAGTCATTGACTTAATAAATCCCAGCATACTATCCACGGCAATAGGCGTACACTTTTGGACACCCTGTACATCGCGCGGTATGCACTCTAATATCTCATAAAATGAGCTATGCACATAATAAAATATGTAATTACAATGATATAGCTAATAAAACATTTACTAATAATTGACTTACCAACATAACCATGGCATTTTCTTTTTATCGTCCTGGGAATTTTGGATACCTAGGTACTTATCGATCAATTGTGTGTAACATTTATTCACCTTTAAATTAAATCATTTATTATAGATATTTTAATAATGTTTATTTTCACAGGTTTGAAATTTACCTGGGTATTTGCCGCGTTACTACAAGCACCCGCCTTAAGTAGGTTGTCCAGTTGTCTATTTTGATTTTTACAAAATTGTTTAACCGCCCCTTTTACTGTATATAAAAGTACCCCGGCAATTTGTTTGGGCGCATTATTCATACATTTATCACGGTGCTTGTCGATATCACCAATCAACTTTTCATTTTGGCTACGCGTTAAAAAATCATTATTTTGTAAATGTTATTTATTGGACACATAGAATTAAATAAAATAAATACCCTTGTAATATGTAATAATAAGTGAGTGTCATTTGGTTACAATAGAGCAAAATAATAATTGATCATTGTCATTATTAAACAATAAAGTAATTTCATGATAAAGTTAGTCGTAGTTTAAGAAATATCTGGATCAGTTTTAATAAATATATAGTATAATGCCCACTCGCAATAATGCATCATTGGCATTATTTAACACTATAGTAACTTAATAATAACCACTTATTTAGATATATCCTGGTCATGTGAAAAATATCTACTCACTCGCAATACTTTTTCAATTCCGAGCCCTTATTTTCCGGGAAACGTCGCCCGGAATTGCCAATAGTTAACAGTTTAGCCACATTTGAGTCAAACCTTTTAAAACTACTCGGTGGACATACATCTGCACTGAATGTACAGAGAATAATGGTAGCAAACAAATATAAAACACTCAGGTAACTCATAAAATATGTTGCCATTGTGGTCATAAATCGCTAGAAATGAGTGTTTTAGTGAAATGAAAATTTTATTTTTAATTGTGTGCCAAAACGAGTTTCTAATTTATAGTAGGTTGGCATTATAAAAATGTAAATTTTTAAATTTTATTTACACAAACTTTATGTAAATTAATTATATAGACCTTGAATATAATTATTGCTTCCCAATTAATGGAAAGGTCATAATAACAATATTATGTACAGTATTATTAAAAAATTAAATATTTTTGATGATTTTTTTTATATATTAAACATACACCTTTAATACTTTAATTATATTTAAACAATGTACATTAAATATTATAAGTTGTAATATTAAATTTAAAATGATTAATATAAAATAGAAGCTACACTTAATTTTAGAATTGCGAGTAAATTATGTATTTTTATGAACTGGGTAAATTGATTCTTATATTTTTATTTTGAAATTTTAAAAATTAATTTATATGTTTAGAATTATTACAAAAAATTATCAAAAAAATAGTTTCTTATGCAGTAGATTTAAAATATTAAAAACTAATAATTTTTTGGACCCTTAAATAAAAAATAATGTTCATGCTAATTAACAATTAGTAATTATACTGAATTATACTGTATAACCTTATTTAATTACGTTATTTAGACCTCGGGGAAACTTCTTAACACATCAATCATAGGCAACGCAAACGATTTAGTCCTTCGTTGAGATTTTAGCTTTTTTGGAGGTTTGTCTATATTTATGAAATACACTATGTAGTTGCCAAGGTAAATATGAGATTTTAATAAGTTAATTTACCTAGGCTGTCACACTTGTCTGAGCCCTCGGTATATTCACCGCAAAACACGTCAATAGTATTCCCAGTGATAGACCGGACTAACCCTAGCATACTGTCCACTGCAATGGGCGTACATTGGGGGACACCCTGTAGTGCATTTGGTATGCAACCAATCATCTCGTATAAAGCACTTTGAATATTAACATAAAATTGACCGCGATAAAATAAAACAAATATTAGTGTTTGTATTTGTAATTACTAAATGATTATCTATACTTACCAACATAACCATGGTATTTTCTTTTTATCATCCCGGGAGTTTTGTATACCGAGTATTTTGTCCACCAATTGTGTGTAACACTTATTCATCTATTAAATTTTTATCTTGTTAATTATGTTTAGTATTATTTTTGTAAATATACCTGGTTATTCCCAGAGTTACCACACGCACCGGCCTTAAGTAGGTTGTCCAGTTGTTTATTGTCCCTTTTACAAAATTGTCTAATTGTACTCTTGCCCGTGTATAATAATATTCCGGTGATTTGCTTGGGCATATTGTCCATACATTGATTGCGATACTTTTCGATATCACCAAGCAGCTTTTCATTTTGACTAAAAGGTAGCATGAACAATTAAAATAATAATAGAGTTTTCATAAACATAATAATTAATTTTCAAAATACAAATTAATTTTTATAAACTAGTTTAATAGTAAATGAGCAGGCTAATTATATTAATAACTTGTATGCTATACTCACACGCAATACTTTTTCAACTCAGAGCCCCTACTATCGGGGAAACGTCGCCCGGAATTGCCAATAGTTATCAGTTTAGCTATATTTGAGTCAAACTTTTTTAGACCTCCCGGTGCACATAATTCAGCACTAAATATTAATACCACATGAACTAATAATAAAATAAAAACAACTAGGTAATATTTCAAATATGTAGCCATGGTTCATAAAGTAAACTATAAGTTGCACTGTTTTTGTCAGACCTTAAATAACTTATGATTTTTAAAATAAGTATTACCTATGAGTTGTTACATGTTTATTATGCTGTTGCAATTTTTTCTGTAACAAATTAATGTTTTCAAATTGGACCTTGAGTTTTACTATCACTATATTTAACTTATCATTAATATGTTAAATTATGGAAAACTTTATTTGGAAAATGAAATCATTTTGTTAGTGTATAAATTAAAATTTTTGTAGATTCACTAACCCTCACCATTAGTACATTAATGTTGCATTCAATTTTTAGATTACCATTATAAGTACCAACAGGGTTCAAATATATCATTTTATTACATATAACATTTGAAAAATTATTTTAAAATAATAATATTATTATTTTATATTATAATTAATCTCATTATTATTGTAATCAATTATTATGAAAAAGAAAATGTAACAATAGCAATAATTATTTTATCAAGTTAGTTATTTGACAATCTATTAAATACCAAATAGTTTTAAATTGTTTTTGCTATTATCTTTATTTGATTGATTTATTACATATGATTTACAAAAATCCCTGTACATTTGTCTACACCCTGAACATTTAGATTCATACAGAATACACATTTTATAATAAACTTATACGTAAAATATTAGTTACAACATAGTGTATCTAATTATAGCATTATTTTAGTACGCTTGTCGCACTTAAAATAATTATAATTTATAATGACATAGTTAATATAAATTAAAATCATTTTACCCGTGAAAATATACTTAATTTATGTCACATGTCTATAATTAACACGTGAAATAGTGAATTATGATAAACTACAAATTAAATTTATTAAGTAAAGTAGATTGTGTAAAGATTGAATTAGTTAACATACGTTTATTAATTATATAAATTAATAAATTTTGAAATTTTAAAGTTAGTACTTTTTTAAAATAAAATGTATTGATAAATAATTGATAAATAATTTGTTTAAATAATCCTAAATAAAATTTGTGTCATATTAAATAAACTGTAGATTATTTTAAAATAAGTAAAATATTTAAATTTTGTTTATTAAATATAAATATCGTAATTTACAATTATATTCTGTTTCAATAATGTTAACTTGCAGAATTATACAAACTGTAATATTATTATAATGCAAATGCTTAATTTACAAAACTTTAGTTATTAAATAAATTGTTTAAGAAATAGTGTTTTTCATTACTTTTTGGTAATAAATTCAAAATAATTTCAAAATTTTTTGTTAAACTTCTGGAAAGGAGTCCAACACTTGTATTAAGGGAACGGCAAACGATTTGGTCCTCTTATCCGACTTACGTTTCTTAGGCGGGGGCTCTGTATGCGAGTGGACAGGTATTAGTCATGTTATATAAGTAATAGTATAGTGTTTTTTAAGTTACAAAAATTAATTTTTGCAAAAGTTAAAGGAATTAAATGATATAGAATTTGCACATAAACTGTAAAATTAAATAATTTCTAATAAATATAAATGTATTAATAGCATAAATAAATATGTGGGACACATACTCGCGAGGTATTTATTTTTTGACATTGTTTTTGGTGTGTGTATGTGTGTGTGTGTGTGTGTTTATATTATGTGTGGTCTATAGTAGTGGTCAAACCCATGACCCGTGCGATGGACTGATGAAGGACAGAGACTATTACTGTCCGAAACAATAATTGCAATTTTGTCCGCAAATAATACCGAAGACAATAATCGGTCAAATTGTG
This sequence comes from Oppiella nova, assembly GCA_905397405.1. Taxonomy (NCBI): domain Eukaryota; kingdom Metazoa; phylum Arthropoda; class Arachnida; order Sarcoptiformes; family Oppiidae; genus Oppiella; species Oppiella nova. Next base: position 5,549 of record CAJPVJ010000870.1, read on the forward strand.
TCGCAAATTGTGAGTTGAAAAGTAAATCTTATTGTTATTGAAATGTTTACTTGTGACAACATAAACCTCAATCAAATAATTTAGTGTTTTATTGACATATGCTTTGAGAGGACAGACCTATTTTTGACGATGAAATAGTCGGGATGGTATCCGATGGCTACGACCGCGTGATCCACATTCTCTGCGCTACAATCGGGGTCATCGAAAATACCGGATCTAATGGACGACACGAATACCATTGCAATGAATACCAATGAAAAAGGTGTTTATGACTCACTTATAAGCGCTAAATCCTCGGGTAATTTGCGTAGCGATGGTAACGGGTCCGTAGTTGTAGATGGCGTTCACGAGGTCTGCGTCCCGACCCGTCTTCAGTCGTTTTCCTTCAGTCACGTCGACGTCCACTCTTTGGGACGCATTGTAGACACACTTGTCTTTCTGCTCGACATATCAACACAATTCATATGTCTCTAACATTAATCGTATTGTCCGCGAGACATACCTTTCCGGTGTAGTGGTAGGCATCGACTCCATTAACGCCTTTGTTTGCGGCCACATACTTGAATGCCTGCTGAGCCATACCTACCAATAAGCGAGTGATTGCTATTATATAACTCTTTCAATACGAGTGCCAATCTGTGCTTAAAGTGATAACTAGTGTTGAAACACTTTAACATAATTAATGCATGACTCACGACACTAGTTTTTAATTTCTCAATTAGTAATATAAAAAATAAATTTTTAATGAGAAAATTAAAACTAGTGTTGTAAGTCACGCATTAATTTGTTAAAATGTTTCAACACTACAGTAGTTGTACAACTTCAAAACACTTTTGGCACAGTTTGACACTCTTTCATGTCTACCGACAATACAATACAAACCTCCATCACAACCAAGTGAACCGAAATCTCCCGAACAGTCCACAAGATTCTGTTCACTAACTGTGAGGGGATTCTTGGGGTCAAACTTTGCCTCCGCTATCAATCGCTTCATGTTATGACCTAAAAGAGTATCAATTCATTTGAAATCTTATATATTATGACAGAAATAAAAGGACAGACTCTCGAGAGTAGAGGCGGCCGCGAAACTCCAACACGAAGCACAGCTTCCCTGGTGTTTACAGATAGGATTATATGAGATTAATGTATCGGATATATAATGAATATAGTATCACTTGATCCCTGGGAGGGGTGACAATCCCAAACTTCCTCCAATCCCACTCATCGGGTACAGATGGCATAGAAGCTGAGGCTGTATTCAAAGTGATAAAATTAGTTATAATAAGAGCATTGTATGAATCAAACTGTGCTTGATACCTTTTAGCATAACGTCTCCTTCGTCCTCTTTGTTGCCCACAACGTGCTCTCCGTCTCGTTTCAAACCTGCCTTTTGTCTCAAAATCTCGAGAAAACACTTTAGAGAAGACATAAACACCTAATAAGACATTGAACTGAGAAATGAATGCTTAATAACAGACCAGATCTGACAATTCATTGATCCCTTTGAGGTATTTAGCCGTCGCATTGCTGTTGTGGACCTGGATCAGTTCAATTGAGTGCTTGAAATGATGCATTCTTTCTGTCTGTTCGTTAGGATTCGCGTAATTCTTATGAAACAAACTCTAAATCCGACAAATATTTAAAACTATTGTTATATAGTCTGCAAACACATGGACTGAATGAATGGATAATTGATGACAAACCCTATACTCGTCATAAAATGGCACCAATTGTGTCACATTTCTGACATCAAGTTTCATGATATCAAAGCTCATAATATCTGTTACTTCTGTTCATAAAAAAAAGTTTATTTTAAATACTAGTGAATGGACTCATTGTCTTGAAATACCATTACTTTTGGCACCACTTCTGAGGTATACATCGGGTTTTGTCACGTAATCTATGGGTTTTTTCGTTGGCATCAATAGGGGGTACTTTTCTTTGAGAGACACCTTATCCCTGGGCATCTCAATTGTGTCCATCTCTTCGGGAAAGGTATGCTTGTCGACAATGGTCTTCGCCTTAGGGGCGCCAGTATTAGCCGACAATAGTATTGGCAGCAAAGGAGGTGCTGTTGTGGTGGAGGGGACCGTCCCTCCAGATGGTGTCCACCACTCGGTCTGACATTCCGTCGGATTTATGTTAAATAGTATTGATATGAATACGAGTGACACAACTGAAGACTCCATCGTTTGCTAACCATATGTTTGGCATTTAATTAAAATACAGGTGTACAAAAATGTGATAAGAACGAAATGAATTGTCTGTAATTTCTATATTCTTGATCGGAAACAGTTTTAGAATTTATTAAATTAAAGCTAAGAATATAATAAAACATTTGAGTGAAAAAAGCTATTGATTATCTTTTGAAATGGCCAAGATAATTAGTCCCGAAGTTGATGGTTTTATTTTAACTTTTTTAACCCATAGAAACCCATATATTAAGATAAGAAGATCTGAGGAAGAATATTGTGGTCTAGAAGAAGATAATTTCCACTATTCTTCTAGAATTGTTAGAAATACAAAATAAAATTTAAATTTGGAAGAAATTGGAAAAACAAAGATCGAAATATGATCTTGACCTCCGATAACAAAATTACCTCAAAATTCGGTTAAAATATCAATAATTTTATAATTTTTGTTCCGGGGGTTATGACCATTTTTTGGTCAAATATCTCCGATTTGCTTACAAATTTTAACTATATTTGACAGTTCTTATCAATGCTAGAAATTTTCTTGTCTTTGGCCACGATATTCTTCTTCGGCGTATTTTTTATCTTATTTTATGGTCACCGAAGCCTTAAAAAAGTTAAAACCTTACCATCAACTTCGGGACTAATTATCTTGGCCATTTCAAAAGATAATCAATTGGTTTTTTCACTCAAATGTTTTATTATATTCTTAGCTTTAATTTAATATATTCTAAAACTGTTTCCGATCAAGAATATAGAAATTACAGACAATTCATTTCGTTCTTATCACATTTTTGTACACCTGTATAATGAAATTACGCCTTATTTTGTATATGAACTGCTTGTGTATGAAATTAATTAATTATTATTGTTAAACAATAATATTTCATTTTGTCTCTCAAAAACTCAATTATTATATTCAATTACCATAAATTAGATAAAATAATATTTTTATATATTTAATTAATTATATTTCAATTGTCATTAAATAATAAATTCACTAGTTACAGTAAAATTATCCAGAGGCTAATTAATATGATAAAATAGGGGATGTTCTTAAATATCAATGATTTTTAAAAATAAATAAAAGCATGTTAAATTGTGATTGATTGAACAATTATCATATTATATTGTATACAATTGCAAATTATTCAAAATATTATAAGATTACAAAATAAAAATTTTAATATAGCTACTAGTACATTCAAGGCCTACAATAATTTGTATTCATAAATCTCAATTATATTGTTCTGGAACCTTATATCACTATAATAACTTATTATATAAAAAGTTGTTTATGTAAAATTTGTTAAAAAACATCACAAAACATATTTTTCAACCATTATCATTTTTACTTTAACATCATGTACTTTAAAAGTTATTTTGTTAAGTTAATTATACTGGCTAATAGTGTTTTATACGTATTTAGTGTTGAATTATGTCCACCAGAAGATCTCCAAAAGTTTGACGCAAATGTGGCTAAACTCATAGCCATTGGCAACTCCGGGCGCCGTTTCCCGGAAAGTCGAGGTCCGGAGTTGAGAAAGTTTTGCAAGTGAGTGATTAATGTACAGTATATTCATATAACATAAATATTTGTATTTAAAAAAATTTATACCTTGTTAAATGCTCAAATAATTGTTTTGTAATCCTAATATACCGTATGCTAATTTTGCATACTTAACAATGTTCATACTGTATTACACACAGCTATTTATAATTGATAATTAAATTTGAATAACTAGTAAATGTATTCACAACAAATTTAATTTAATCGTTGCATGCTCAATAATTCTAGTCAAAATGAAAAATTAATCTCGGACATCGAAAAGTATAGAAATAAGTGTATGGAAAATATGCCCAAACAGGTAGCTGGCATATTATTGTATACAGGTAAAAGTACGATGAAACAATTTTGCAAAAAGGATAGCAAACAATTGGACAACCTACTTAAAGCCGGTGCTTGCGGTAACTCAGGGATTAGCAAGGTAAGTCTTGACCTTATATTAAAATTTTATAAAAAAAATTAATTAATAAATAATCTACTAGATAAATAAGTGTTACACACAAACGATTGATAAAATACTAGGCATACAAATCTCGAACAATGATAAAATGAAAATACCTTGGTTATGTTGGTAAGTCCATGTTTATGTTTAAAAAATTACAACAAAAATAATTCATCTAGATAATATGTTATGAAATTAATTATAGTTCGCTATACGAAAGTATTGGGTGCGTGACGGGAGCACTACAGGGTGTCCCCAAATGTACGCCAACGGCATTGGACAGTATGTTAGGCTTATTTCGATCCATTACTGGCAATGTTGTGGACGTGTTTTGCGGCGATTATACCGAGGGCTCAGACAAATGCGATAGTCTTGGTACATTATCTTATATAATGTTATACTATATGCACTTATTTTACCTGTTATGTTGACTAACTTTACCTTGGTAATTTATGTGTGTAGAAAAACCACCAAAAAAGTTAAAATCTCAACGTAGGCCCAAATCGTTTGCGTTACCACTGGTAGATGTTTTGCAAAGTTTCCCTGAAGTTTAAATTAACGATTAATATAGTATTTTTAAAAATTTTATACTAAAAATTAATCATAATCATATTAGTTTATGTACTGTACTTTCTATGCAGATTAATGACTATTTTATGTAAACCCGCAAATTATTCTATATATTTGATATTAAGTTTACATTGAAATTACTATAAAACATTAAATATTATATCTAATAATTGTAATAAAAAATTTTATTATATAATTATGTTAATTATGTTTAAAATTTTTTTAAATACTTAAAAGATATGAGTCTCACGGACTCGAAGTGACTCATCTCTCAATTTAAATACAGACTGTATTATAAAATGTTTACCAAGTTCACAATGTATTAGCCTATGAAGCGTAGCTTAATATTTGTATTGAGAGATCTCGGGGTCTCACTTCGAGTCTCTGGGATTCATATGGATGGGTCCGTGCAGAATAAGCCCTAGAAATATGCATTTCAAACAGTAATTGTTGCACTAACACACATTAAAATACAGTATTGCTACAATTACAGTTTGAAATGTACATATCTAGGGATAATTCTGCACCGGCCCATCCATATACAGTATTATTGGATAAATAAAATTTATAAATTATCAATTATCTGGTGTCTGTGTAACCCTTTGGCCTAAATTTTGCGCACTTGTGTATTGTCATAAGTTCTCCATGATTAGTATAGTATAGTGACAAGGACATTAGTTTATATAAATTATTAATTAAATGTATTGGTAAAATATATAATTTAACCTTTGAAGTTTTTGTGTCAAAATAACTTATTTATCTATTGTCTATATGTTACTTTAACCCCAATATTAGATACATTTATAATGTTGAATAAATGACTACGATCACTTAATAATTATGGCATATTTTGATAAATTGTTATTTATTATTATACACTATTAAAATGAAACTGAACTATTTTTATAACAGTAATTGTCTGTAGTAATAATAGTAATTAATGTGCCACAATTAATTTAAAATTACCCAGTAACATATACATATTTTGTCAATATTTATTAATAGATTTTTATAAGTACTGATATTGTTAATTGTGCAATGTATCATACTAGCATCTACTATAAATTAATTGATTATCGAGCACTTGTAGCATTTGGGTCAAATGGGTTAACCATTAACAAATAATTAATTACACAGTATAAATATACGATAGATGAACTAGTTTATTTTTATATCACAAAAATAACTTTAATTTGCTTTTTAGAACTCAATCTCAAAACATATTGTGTGACATACAATGCGACTCTTATTGGTAATCATGGTGTCGGTGCTGATCGCCGGGTGCTTTGCACAACAAATCCAGAGCCCATTTACCATGCTAATTGATACAGTTGATGATGATGTTAGTGGTACTTTGTGGGCTGGACTTGGAGTAGTAGATGACCTAGTGGGTATGGATGTATATAATGGCACTATCACTTTTGGCAATTAACATGGTCATGTTGATGGTGGTGGTAATTGTGTCCATGCCCTTGGTAAATGATAAATCATATTAATTATAATGCTACTTTATAAAATATAATTCTAAAATATATCTGATAATACATTAATTGCTAGTACATTGTAATAAATTTATTGTCAATAAATTTTTCTTATTTTTTGTAATTTTTAAAGATATTGTTTAAAAAATTAAATAGTTTTTATTCAACTAATTATACTAGATAATATCACACTAGTTGGAATGATTAATTAAACTGATTATTTAATTAAAAATACATTTTGATTAACAATAAAATTTGACTTTTCATTTATTTAAATTACGTTCTCAAACCCGTAATAAAATTTATATTATAATTTAGTATTTCATCAAGATATTATACGAGAAAGTTTGTTAACGATATTTTATTTGTTTTACAAAAGTGCCTATAACACTAAAAAAGGTTTTGTAAAAATTTTACTTTTAATAAAATTTACTTATGAATTACAGTTTTGTATTTGAGATTTATTTAATAACAAAATTAATTATGAGCTAATTTAATAATTTACATTTATGACAAGATAATTTGTTTGAGACATACCTGGCCGTTTTCTACCGCGATAAGCAAGTGCCCAGTATAACTTCTCATCCCCCCACCGGTCAGTGTCATTTGTGCGCGGTATGTAATCCCGGTGCTCACTATCACCAATTAGTAGTTTTTATAAACTGTTACATAAAACTAAAAATATGTTAAATATAAATATGTAACTTTAGTATTTTAAACTGGTTTATTAGAGAAATGGTTTTTATATTCAATAAATTTATACAAGGTAATTACCTTAAATATCTATTTTAATATACAAACTTGAATTTTATTTTTAAAAATAAGTTTCTTTTAAAAAGTAACATTGTTAATAATTATAATTGGTCCAAGGAACTCCGGGTTTATAGTTTTTATTTGCAAACTAGAATATGGTTCATAATTAAATATGTGAAAATAATTTCATTTTTAGAAAAATTTTAATTTAATTCTTAAAACCATCATTATTACAGTTTTATTTATATTATTTAAAATTCATTTTGAATTTTATTTTAATTAAATTTAATAATATTTTTATATAGAGTAAACAGTGAATATTATTTGTAATAAATAAATTATTTAATTTAAAATAATTAAGATAAAATGTATGTGTAAGATACCCAATTATAATTATTTGAAACTTTTTTATTTATTAATTGAGTTTATCATAAATTCGTTACAATATGAAAGGTAGTAAACTATATAAAGATATTTTGTTGGATTAGAGCTGCAACAATGTTTATTTTATAATCAAAGTAATAGTTATTTTTATTATCTAGATTCAAGATTGTATCCTTTAAAACTGTATAATAATATAAGTTCTAAATAATTTTTTAAAAGATGTTTTAAGATATTATAATTGGACTACCGGCTGCAAAATAAACCTAAGTAAATTATACTAAAAATCTAAGCATATTGACAATATTTTCTTGTAAATTAATTAAATATATTAATAATTTACATTATATGACAAAATTATAACTATAATACAGTCAGTTCCAAAATAGAGTAACCTGGTTTTTCTAAGAAAAACACATGAAGACAATTTTTGATTTCATTCATTTTTATATAAGAAATCCGGAATTTTGTGATAAATTTTATTAATTGACAATTATTTTTTTGTGACCTCGGTGTCAAAGGTTATTTCCAAAAAACTGTTTCCGAGGTTACACTGTATATATGAAAAATCTAACATTTTCAAATAATTTGTAAATTCATAAATGTCTCGACGTGTTTCGGGAATTTGCAAGATAATTCATGGATCAGTAGATATTTTAAGACAAATGTCTTAATAGCCGTTAAAAAATATATATTTTGGTATGGCTTTAAAAGGGAAATTTTGAATAAAAACTGTAATTTTATATTTTAATGAATGTGCAACACATCAATGAAATTTTTTCAATTTTATTGCTTAAATAAATTTAATTTAAAATATTTAGTATTTAATATTTTAATACTTAATATTTGTGTATAGAATAGATTTTATTCAAATACTTTTAATTACAAATAAATATGACGCAGGGTAGTTTATTGGAGTTGATTATCAGCAAATAATACTTTAAATAAATAGTTGTATGAATAAAATGATTAAATATTCATTTTATCTTTTAATTTTTGAATTTAATCGATGAATATATTTTTTCAACAAAAATTGTGAAAAAGGGATTAAAAGAGATTAGCGATAAAAATGATTCACAAAAAACTGAATCAAAATTTCAAACACTTTTTATTCACTCATTAAATGTATTATTTGTGATGAAATTGTAAGCTTTCGGTACGTTTTTTGCGGCCAGAAATGGACACCAAATAACCGGATTGAGCACCTAATTTTTAGATGTATGTTATCAGGGACATGTTCTCTACAACATATCCAAACCCCATAAGTGTAGTGAGCGGAGGACCTGGGTCACTTATTTGTAAGACAGCATGATTTGTTTTAAATGAAATGTGAATGTAAAATATAATATAAGTTAAAAGTATGACCTGTAGTCGAATAGGAAGTGGGGAAACCTTGTCCGACAAAAACCTTGGTCCGACCCGAACGGGGGCGGACGGGCGTTTACTGACGGTTTCGGGCGGGAACGGGTTTGAATATTAAGGGCCCAGGTCGGGAAAGGGTAACCCGTTGTAGAAATCAAAACCCTTAAAAAGTCCAAACCCTTAGAAAGCCATTACAACTTTCTCGCTGTATTTATATCCTCTCCGTCTTGTATTAAACCTGTCTTTTGGTTTAAAATCTCGTCAAAACTCTTGAGTGAAAACATAAACACCTAATAAGACATAGAACTGAGTAATTAATGCTTAATAGCCGACCAGATCTGACAATTCATTGATCCCTTTCAGGTATTTAGCCGTCACATTGGTGTTGTGCACCTGGATCATCTCAATTGAGTTCTTGAACAAAGCCATCCTTTCCGTCTGTTCGTTAGGATTCGCGTAATTCTTATGAAAAAATCTCTAAATCCGACAAATATTTAAGATTATTGTTATATAGTCTGCAAACACATGGACTGAATGAATGGATAATTGATGACAAACCCTATACTCGTCATAAAATGGCACCAATTGTGTCACATTTCTGACATCAAGTTTCATGATATCAAAGCTCAAAATATCCGTTACTTCTGTTCATAAGAAAGTTTATCTTAATTACGAGTGAATGGACTGATTGTCTTGAAATACCATTACTTTTGGCACTCCCTCTGAGGTATACATCGGCTTTGGGCACGAAGTCTATGGCTTTTTTCATTGGCATCAATAGGGGGTACTTTCTTTTAAGAGATACCTTATCGCTGGGCATCTCAATGGTATCCACCACTTCGGGAAAGGTATGCCCTACGGGAATGGTGTTCGCCTTAGGCGCGCCAGTATTAGCCGGCATTAGTATTGGCAGCAAAGGAGGTGCTGTTGTGGTGGAGGGGACCGCCTCTCCAGATGTTGTCCACCACTCGGTCTGACATTCCGTCGGATTTATGTTAAATAGTATTGATATGAATACGAGTGACACAACTGAAGACTCCATCGTTTGCTAACCATATGTTTGACTTTTATTAAAATATAAGAAATTACACTCAATTTTATATATGAACTTCTTGTGTATGAAATTAGTTATTATTATTGTTAATCAATATTATTTAATTTTGCCTCTCAAAAACTCAATTATTTATTTTTAATTTACTATATTAAATATAAACTCATCAATAATTAATATTTTTATAAATAAAACACGTTCAGTATTTTCTAAATATAATTGATCATTTAATTAAGTTTCTAATGGATTAATTTATGATTAATTTTATTAATAATCTTTTCATAACAATATTCATTAAACAGAACTTTATATTTAATATATTGTTGCCAAATAATATTTTATTAAAAAGTACCATGCTATATGATTTATCAAAGTGTATATTAGACTTATAATGCAGCAAATTATATTTGCAATTATTTATACAGTATTGAGCGATTTGTATTTGGAAAAGGGTCAAATAATTATTCTAATCTGAATTATATCTAAAATTATAATTATAAATATATTATTGCAAAACTAGTGCAAAACCCTCAAAATATCAGTATAATATACAGTATAAAATTAAATGATAGTATAAATTTAATAAATTTAATTAAAACCTGTAGTTATTTAAATAAAATAACATTATTAGCATCATGCACAAAAATGTAAAAAAAAATTTGCTCTTCATCTAAACTTCAGGGAAACTTTTCAACACATCTACTATCGGTATAGCGATTGATTTAGGCCTTCGTTGAGTTTTTAACTTTTTTGGCGGTTTCTCTAAATTCATAAAAACCTTGTTACAATTAATAAATTACTAAATACAACAGATAACTTACCAAGACTATCGCATTTGTCTGAGCCCTCGGTATAATCGCCGCAAAAAACATCAATAACATTGCCACTCATAGCTCGAAATAGCATTATCATACTGTCTATGGTATTTGGCGCGCATTTATCGACACCCTGTAACGTGCCTGACATGCACCCCATAATCTCGTATATCGAACTACCATGATCATTTAAAGTAAAATTTATTTGATATAAGTATTGCAATATAATAGTATAATAAGGTAATGACTTACCAACATAACCATGGTATTTTCTTTTTATCATCCTGCGAGATTTGTATGCCGAGTAGTTTGTCCAACATTGCCGTGTAACATTTGTCTATCTATTAAATTTGAATATAGAGTATAGCTGCTATAATAAATAATTTCATAAGTTTACCTTGTTTATTCCAGAATTACCGCAAGCGCCGATTTTAAGTAGAGTGTCCAACTGTTTGCTATTTTTTCTACAAAATTGTTTCATTTGATTCCTTGCCGTGAATACTAATAATCCGGTTACTTGTTTGGACATATTTTCCAAGCATTGATTCCGGTACTTTTCGACGTCCGAGATCAATTTATCATTTTCACTAAATTAAATATAATTATCTATGTTACTATATAAGTAATTAAATGTGAAATAGTTTAACTACTACCTACTTACTTGTTAGTATTATTTTATTTTAGATTAAAGCAGCTACATTATGATTTAGTTAAAGTATCATGGTAATTATAAATTAATATTTTATACTTACGAGCAAAACTTTTTCAACTCCGGACCTCTATTTTCCGGGAACTTTCGCCCGGAATTGCCTACCATTGAGAGTTTAGCCACGTTTGAGTCAAACTTTCGTAGGTCACCCGGTGAGCATACCTGAGCCCGAGACATACTTGTGCTTGTTAACACATACCACATAAACACACATAACTTATAATAGCTTTCCATATTATTATACCATAGTGAATATATTTTTAAAAATATTATGAATGTCAAGTAATAATGCAAATTTATTTTTACAAAACAAGTTCTTTTATATGGGAATAAAAGTAAAATGGTAATTTTTATATAATATATTAGGTGGACCTTGAGTTTGTACTAAAGAGTTAATGAGAAAAATATTATTTATAATTTTAAATTAGCCTGATGATACCTGTCGATTAACCTTGTTGCCTACTTGTCATGTATTTATTAATAAAATATTTATAATCGTACGATTCCGTTAACATGTGTACATTATTAGTATAATATTTTCAATAATATTTTTATTTTATTACAGTATTTTAGTAGGATAAAACAGGTTTAAAAATACATAAACCTTATATAATTTAGTGTCTGATTACTGTCTATTTAATGTATTTAGTAAAGTGACTTATGAAATTTAAATATTTAAAATAATAATACAGTTTAGTAAATCATTTACTTAATTATTTTTTGTGTAATTAAATTTAATTAAGAAAATATTTTTAACTAATAGAAAATAGTAGCTTTTTATAAATATGAAAATAAAATTGAAGTTATTTATCATTCAAAACTTTATTATGCAATTTTATTTAAAACAATTATTATATATCTATAGTACTGTAGTTTATCCTGTAATTAATAAATTAATGTTTTGAATAAAAATATATTGTTAAGATACTCAAACAGTTTGGCAATAAGTTAATACAATTGTAATTGCTAATGTTTTTTAATAAATTTAATAGGTACTAATTTTAATAATAGAATTCTTACTACAAAACTATTTACAAATTTAATGTGTTAATTTTATGTGTACGGTAATATAGACTATAAAAAATCATATAGCATGGTACTTTTTAGTAATTTATTGTGTTAACAACATATATAAAGTTATGTTTGAGAAAAGTTTTGATTATGAAGATTAATGAGATTAATCAAAATTTAAATATAATTAAATAGTCAATTATATTTTGTAAATATTGAATGTATTTCATTCTTATAATATTAATTATCCTTTATATTATTTATCAACTATTGATGAGTTTATATTCAATATATTATAGTAAATTTAAAATAAAAATAATGTTATCTAATTTTTGGTTAATGAATATAAACATTGAGTTTGTGATTATAATAATAAATAGAAATAATAATAATTAATTAATTTCATACACAAGCAGTTCATATATAAATGAAGTTTAATTTTAGTATAGATTTATATTTAATGAAATGTCAAACATATGGTTAACAAGCGATGGAGTCTTCAGTTGTGTCTCTCGTATTCATATCAATACTATTTCACATAAATCCGACGGAATGTCAGTTCAAAGGTCCAGACATTAGTGGACAGCTATTGGGTTACACCAATGAATTCAATGCTTTCCCTCCGCTATCTCAGGCTACTATTGGCGCGCCTAATGTCGAGGCCATTGCCGCCGGTCATACCGTTCCCGCTTTGATGTCTCTCAACGAGGATTACCTACGACTTCAACGAAAGGTTAATATCGTGAGAGAGAAAGCCAAAGGTTTGGGTGTTTGGAGACAATGAGTCCTTTGAGTCTTATTTACGATAACTTTACTTATGAACAGAATTAACAGAATTATCCAATCATTTGAATAATGAGATCATGAAACTGGATGTCAGAAATTGGACACAAGTGTTTCCAGTTTTTGATGGTTATATGGTTTGTCACGCATTTGTTTCCGTGCATCCATGTCCATTTGATAAAATTAATAACATTATCTTAATATGTGTCTGATTTAGAAATTATTTGATAAAAAATACCTGGATCCTAAGGAACAGACTGAAAGAATGGAATTGTTCAAGAAATCAATTGAAATGATCCAGGTGCACAACAGCAATATAACGGCTAAATACCTGAAAGGAATCAATGAATTGTCAGATCTGGTCTGATATTAAGCATTCATTTCTCAGTTCAATGTCTTATTAGGTGTTTATGTCTTGTCTCTAGAGATTTGCCGAGATTTTGAAACAAAAGGCAGGTTTCATACCAGACGGGGAGGACAGGCAGGACGAAGGAGACCGTATGTTGCAGGGTATCAAGCACACTTTTAGTCATAAAGTATTCTTATTATAACTATTTTTATTACTTTGACTACAGCCTCAGCTCCTGTGCCACCGGTAAACAACTTACCCGATGAGTGGGATTGGAGGAAGTTTGGGATCGTCACCCCTCCCAGAAAACAAGTGATTCTCATATTTGTTATAATATAAGATGCCAAGTGTTGAAAGGTTCAATACTTAATTTCATTACATTCTCAATTATAATACAGACGAACCTTTCAACACTTGTAATCTCTATAATTATATACTTTATTATAAATCTCATGTAACCCTATCTGCTAACACCAGGGAAACTGTGCTTCGTGTTGGAGTTTCGCGGCCGCCTCTACTCTCTCTCGAGAGTCTGTCCTTTTATTTCTGTCATAATATATAAGATTTCATATGAATTGACACTCTTTTAGGTCTACACATCCACTGATAGTTAATGTTGAACGTGGATATGCGTCGGTCGTGATTCACACGTCAACCAGTTTCGAGAGCCTCGGGTGTCGTCTGAATTCAGGGCACAGACCTCTCGCCAGTTTGGGACATAGGGTACGGCGGGTCAGCTCCAGGGCGTTGGCCAATGCGAAGAGAGAGTTAATCGTAAGGCTTGTGTCCCTCTCTAT
>CAJPVJ010000871.1:0-19809 GCA_905397405.1 Oppiella nova
GTATTGTATAACATTATGCATAGTATATCATAAAATTGTTAATTAATTATGTAAAGAGTGTTATGTGTGATGGGAAATGGATGTGTTCACCTTTGACCGCGAGTGATGTATGGGCACGATCTGAGAGCCCGGTGCTCAGGTCCCTCACTTCGACCTCATATTTTCCATTATCGCAATCCATAACCCTTTTGACGACAAGTGTAGACATTTTGGGCTCGTTTTGAATCTCAATCCTATCGCACTCTTCAATGTGTTTGCCCTTCAAAAGCAAAGTTTTCGCAAACATTTGTGTTTATAATTAGTTTAATTTTGGCATTCAATTAAATTAATGTTTAATTTTTATTCCCATTTATAGCCATTAAAAAGCGAGAATCAATTACTGGTAATATATTTTAAGTAAGCGATAAATGCAATCACATAATCACATAATTAATTGTATTTAAACCCGGAATAAAAATATATATCAAATGTAATTAAGAATTTCGTGTTTAATATTCTCTACTATTTTTTCAAACCATTATTTTTCTCGCATATAAAGCGTTATATAAAATGAGTTTAAATACAAATAATAAAAGATGTTTATATATACAGTATTTTATATTTTCTGTTATTATTTAAGCGACAAATGAATAGATTTTTTTTCTTTAATTTAATTTATTTCCATAAGAAAAGGATTTTTTGTCGTGAAATAAAAATTTCTTTTTCTACAGAAAAATAATGTCTTTTTTATGCGAAATAAATTTTTTGACCGAATTATAGCTGCTATAAACAAAAGCCTCAGAAAACTTTTATATAACTATATAAAAAAGTTAAAACAACAAAAGAAAATGCATTTTATATTTCCTGACATTTATTTTATGACAAATTGTTTTGAATACTACAGCACTTAATAGTTGGCAACGTTTTAATGGCATTGAAGTTAAGATATATAAAAGCAATTGGCTTTTGAAGCAAACAATTAAAGCGTTATATTCTTTGGGTATATGACAAGTGGACTGTAATTACCTTTTTTAGCCAAACAATTGAATTTGCTTTGAGTGGTGAGCCGGCTATGAAGCGGGCCTTAATCGCTGCCGTCTCGCCCACTAATACACACAGATTTGGTGTGATTTTAATGATTTTTGGCGGAAGTGCGAGAGATTTGGTGTCTATTCCGGACGATGAGAGCGACGATTTATTTTCCCCTAACTTAGGCTCGAAGTAGGGATGCATTTGTTGACACATTTGTTGCAATTTATGCGGACTTTGAGGGATTATATCGTTGTTCGTGAAGTTAGTGGTAGTTGTGGTGTCGGCGCCGGTATTCGTGATATCGATATCGGCTGAGAGAGTGAACCTGTCCTGCATTCCTAATGTGCACTCCGAGTGGCGCCTGTATTATAGCTGATAGCGGCTCTCAATTATAAACTGCGTTCACAGCACTGGCTATAACTGAATCAGTGAACCAATTAAGCGATCGCCTAATCGTATGAAATGGCAAATTGTCTCATAACTTGTGAAAACAGCGATAACGACTCTCTCTCTCTCTCTCTCTCTCTCTCTCTCAACAATACCTCACGACACGACACAATACATGGGGAGAGAGACAAAAAAGCACCGTTTGATTGACTCACTCGTAAGGAATTTGCCGAACAGTAGAGTACATGAAAAACATGAAAATTCTGTGGTTTTGAAATATTACTCTAAAAACTGTCAGTCAGTCCCTGTTGTGGCACTTGACGTCCAAATTGCAGGTGTAATACATTTTTCTGGTGATAGACTGGTGTATAAACTGTTTAGCAGTACTGCACACAACTGTGTAATACTAAGTATATTTTAAGCTTAAATAAATTTATTATATATTTATTATGATTATCAAAACATACACACGGTTTCTGAAAATCGACAGAACATTCCCTGATATTAAACAGTGGTCTCTCTCTCACACTCTCTCTCTCTCTCTCTCTCTCTCTCTCTCTCTGCACTTCTCTCTCCCCATCAAATGCAATGATTTATGTGTTCAACACTTTTGTCAATGAATTGTGTGTTGCATTTGTGTCGTAAACCTTATGTTTAGTTTAAAATTTTGTTGAAAATTTTATATATTTCTGTAAATTCTTGCGGAATATTTAATGTAAACACCGATTCATATAACCGTACAATTAGTGCTGCATTCAGAATAACTTATAAAATATTTTTCGCAATAATAATCAAACACAACGACTGAATGAAGTTTTCAATTATACAACAAAATCCGTTTTCTACGGAATCCATGAATAATTCAGTAATTGGACTCAAAAATTATATTCATATAACAGTTGACAACAAGAACCTAAAAATTGTTTTTCCATTCAAATACTATCAATTATTTAAAGGCTTAACTTTGTAACAAAAAATCTGCTTAAATGTGAATATGTTTTACGTTTTATGCGTTAATCTCGGCATAAGTTAAGTGTTTGCGTGGCTTTTGAATCGATATAAAGTAGATTAATAACGGCTTAACTCGGTTTTTATGTACGATTACGTAAACGTATACACATAAAAACAAAAAACTCCCGGAGCTTTGCGAAAAGTGATGTATAGTCTAATGGTGTACTGGTTTAATGTCAGACAATATGCGCCGACATGTTTTTTAGATCTTATTTAACTCCCGGTATTATATCTACTGTGATGTAGTTTTGTGCCACCGAATGGCTAAACATGAATTAAAGCGTTTATGTAGTGATTGTAGACTAACTTTCCCCTCTCATTGTCTGTACTGTACACCGAAGGCAATGTATTTTGTGCTTAATTAGTATTAATATTCATGAGCACTAACTTTCGCTATCAAACACTCTATTGTTTTGCTATACTTATTATACTTATTACTTATTTTACTTTTAACTACATTTGTATTAAAGTAGATCTCTCTCTCTCTCTCTCTCTCTCTCTCTCTCTCCATCCTATTATATAAAGTATATCCTTGTATATCATTCACCTGTTTTTTGCACTACGTTATAATTAGTATTATTTTTGTGCGTTGATTGCAGTTATAATTAAGTGTATATTTCATACAAATTACATCATAACTGTATTGTATTTCAAAAGCAAAACCCGATTCTCCAGCCATTAAACTATAATTTTATTCCTATAGCACAGACAATGTACAAAAAATTGTATCAAATCTCTAAAATAGCGGTCATTGAATGTCTTTATAAATATCTCAAACACAATACATGTTTGGAAAATATTATTTTAAGAGAGTTATAAAGTTTACAATCATTTAATAAATGTCAATAATTATAAACTTTCTTATCTAACTTTTTATGGCCATAAACCGCTATATATACAGTATATTTGAGACATAAAATTCTTGACGACAAATGAAAAACTGTTTGCGCCATAAATGAAGCAAAACTCTTAAAAAAGTATAACACAGAGAGTGGTGTATATCTCATGAGTATTTGACTCACAAAAAGGAGTTGTGTTGCAAATCATATAATAATAAAAAATATATATTTTCTGTGATAAGATTTTTGAGCGAAAATTTTGTTACTTTTTGTAACTTATTTTTCGTTGCTTTAAATTTGTGTTCAAAACTTCAACACACGTCTGACACACAACTCACAAAGAAATATAAAATATATATCACAAGAAAAAACTAAACTCATCTCAAAGTTATGACACACAAAATATTGAGACATAATATACTCGATGTAATAAATACAGTATTAGGAATTTGTGTTACAAAACACATAACAAAACAAAAAACTTATAACACCAAAAAATAGTGGGCAATAAATAGATGTATAAATCGTTTGTTGTAGTAATTTAATAGTCATCCAAATACTCTAACCTTTTGTATACCTGTTTAATGTGTTTAAAGCCCACGAAAATGTCGTACAATAAGAGTACTGTAATTATTATTACATAGCATTTGAGTTGAGTTTCATTTCGATTAATATTTAATAAACCATTTGTTTAATACTTGGATATTATTGTGGCTTTCAATGGACTGAATTTCAATTATTCATAAATTTAAAATAAGCTTGCAAAATGTGTTATACTGTAATTCATTTATGTATTAATCAATATATTCACTAATATTTTCATTGAAATAAATATAAATTATTTTATTTTATTTTATACTTACCTATAAATTAATGATTATTTATTTCATTGTTTTCATTAAATTCATGTAATATGTGTAACAAAAATGTTTAGAAACAAATGTAATTTTTTAAATAAACAACACGTTTTAGTTAGAAGTGAAAAATATTTTTTCATTTTATTAATCAATCAATTATTATAATATATTATTAATAATAATAATGTTTTTTTTGAAAATTTTCTGCTTTTCTTACAATCAGTTATCGATTTGGGGATTGATTTGAAAAATTGTTTTTTGTTCAAAGGATTAAGAATTGGATTAATGTTTTGTGAATAGCATTCAAAAGCATTTGTTTAGTCCAATGAATAATACATACAAATGGATGTCCAATAGATATCAATATAATAATTAATGCAAATATCGCTATAAAATTAGAGTCAAGTTATAGTTATATCATCGATAGATATCCACTCATATGTTATTATTTTACAAAATATCATTTCAAACACAATTTTGTTTGAATGTATTGTTTTCATCAAATAAGTTGTCGTTTGGGTTGTGTTTTGGGGTTTGTTTTGGTTAACAATAAAATTCTGTTCAAATTCAAACAAATTTCCTAAATATAGTGAACAATAAGCGTCAGGTTTTTTGGTTCCCAATTGAAACAGATTTATATATTTTTCAGAGATAATTTGTAATTTTCAAATTTCAAAACATTCAATATTCTGTGTTAGACTTTTTTGATAAATATAATAATATCATAATTAAAATATTCAATAAATGTTTTGTCAATAAATTTAATGTCAGATTCTCGGAACAAATATATTATTTCATTAATAGTTTTTGTTATATTTTTGTTTTTGTTTTATTACGGGATTATTCTGTATTTAATTAGCGTGTATTCAATGGGGGTTATAAATAATTTGCTTATAATTACTGCTTAGTTATAACTATTTATTGTTTTTATTGTTTGCTATTATACTGTATTACATGGTAATCAATGTTTGTTTTGCTAGTTTAGGGGGAATTAAACAACTAATTAATGAAATCATAAAATGGTTTGCAATGCATAGTACTCTTTGACGAATCAAAATCTCAATTATAAATAGTATTTTAATAAATATTACGAATAGTTACCGAGAACAATTGAAAACTAATAAAAATTCATGAATTGTTGTTGTTGTCCATGTATCCAAAAAAGACTAAACTAAATATAATCCAAAAAATGTTTACTTAAATATAATTTTGTCATAAAAATCTTTGTTTAATCACTGAATTCAGTGGATATTCAGTAATAACTCTAAATAAAAATTGTAATTAAATTATGTTTCATTTCCTTTGTTTCATATCAAATGTGACCAAAAAGTTTGACTAAACCTAACGGACAATATGTTTCGCTCTCATCACGAGAAGTAATTCTCACAAAATTCATAAAAATAGAAAAAATTTCACTAAAATTATTATTACATAAACTGAATGAACCATAAAATATATGCAAAAATCACTACAAAATCTCTGCACTTATGTCTCACAACAAAGCACTAGTCGTCTGAACCAGTGGTCAGACAAAAGTCGGGCTCAAAACCCGGTATATATAAGGGGACAGAGAGTGAGTGCGGAGAATTTGTTAATTAAACTAATAATTTCATAATATTTATCATGATTAATCTAATTGGAAGAATTTGGATATGAATTTATGTAAATTAAACAATTACTATATTGAACGCTAAAAATATTCTCTAATGAATAATAATAAAATTAATAATCAAATATAAGCGATAATTAACATTAGAAATGAATGCAATATATATTCTCTAATAAACTCTAATAAAACTGTTTATGAATTCTGTGAGAAATTCTGTGAAAGAGTTTCGTAATAAAGAGTTGGCATTCAAACAGAGAGAGTATATATAAATATATATCACGGGTTGGAAAATAAAAATTGATTGAATTGAAAATAATTGGTAGACTTTTTCGTAGCGAGAAATATACAGTATGTATGGTATGGTAGGAGAGAGACTGGAGTCTCGGAGAGCACCAGAATCTCTGAGCGCATGTATGGGTTTGTATGCACTGCTAGTAATGCTGTATATATTCTGAGCCCTTAAATCATATCTAATTTTAAAACCAAAAATACAGTTCAACAAAATGGTGACAAAACTGTTTAGGGTCTCGTATTTTGTGTCCTTTTTAATGGGTTTTGATTCAATGGATTATCAGTTGAATGTGTGTTTTGTTTGTCATTAGGTTTTAAAATAAGAAATAATTACTTGTATGCGGATATTATTTGCTTTGTTTTTGTTGTCAAATAAATAGTCATAAAAAGTATTCATAATATTTTTCGGTTTAGTATTATAACAAACAAAAAACTTTTGTGTCGGACATTAGATAAATATAGAGTAAAGAGTTTGACAACAATTTAAATAAATGTTTGTTTAGCGAGAAATAAACACAAAATCTCATTGAATAAAAACAGATTTAAATGAATAAATCAGGCAAAAGAGACACCAAAAGGAGATTTTAGTCACAAAATAAGAGCAAAAAATTCATATCAGAAATGAAAACAAATAATACTATTAAACGATAAATTCTCGGATAATATCTGACATTAATTTTGTTGCTTTTTTCTGTAGTTGTAATCCATTTGCGAATAAATTATTTATTTTTTTCGAGAAATTTACTGATAAATCATGACTAGAGATTACTGACTGGTTTTGTTATCGGATGGACAGGGAGGTATACATTACTTTTGCAATACATAACTATAATATAACGGCAAATATATATTTATTTAGTTTCATATTCTGTCAAAACATTTGGTATTTTCATAATAAAACTGTCCATAACTATAACCAAAAGTGTTTTCATATCTCATTATAATATATATCTTATGTATGAATAAATGTTTTGTTATTTGGTTTGTCGGAGGACTGGGCCTGAGTTCGGGTGCAAAGCGCTTGTATTCGTAGTAATAATAAAATATTATTAATCAGTAGTAATAGTAATAATTATAAGAAAACACTTTTTCGTATTTTTCAAGTCTTGTCTAAAATTAAAAACATTTAAAGGCATATATGAATGAATGGTTATGAGATAGAAACGACTCAATGAAAATGCAATCATCAAAAATGTTTTGGTGACAAACCCGAAGTATTAAATGGAAAAATGTCTTTTTCACTCGATGAGTTGATTATTAATTATTAACTTTCGTTATTATTATTACAGTCGACGACTGAATGAGTCGATTAATGAGCATTTGGTGCCAATTAAGTAGATGTTGGCTTGTATTCACACGTAATCACTAAAACGCTCAGTAGATTAAGCGATAATATATTTATATTCCGGTATATTCTGTGCATTCATTGCAATTTCAATGCTATTATCGACTCAATTGTATGATATTTACAATTAATTATAAATTAGTTTGTTTTTCCAAATGATTCACTCGTATGTATGTCTTGCGGTCTTTCACTCCATATTAGCGGTCACTTCAGATAATAATTATATTTATAATAATAAAAAACTTCTCAAACAATTTGTTTTCTGTACAGAAATGGTATTTATATGTTTTATATATATTATATATATATTTATATAATTTGTAAACAAAATTCTGTTTCGAAATCTGCAACAACTGGCCGATCGGGCGGTCACTGAAGAGACAGCCAAACCGTGTAATCTGTTTGTCAGGACTTCAGTCGAGTGGGTCCGTCGACCACATCCGCAACCATAAGAAACAACAACTTTGTTATACTTTGAGGCATCAAATATAGAACTCATTATCTCTTCTTCTGGTAATATCTTAATATCAATAATAATGTCATTCTTCTCAACAATAAAACCATTTCTTGTATTTTTAATCACAATTAGAGACCAATTAATTAGTGTTTAGTATGTATTGCCCGCACTCACAGGGAAGGGGTCGGTGGGTATCACAAGGCATTCATCGTAATACCGGTCGTATTGCGGGAACTGTTAGACGGCCGATGAGGGGCCGGCATGTCGTAGTTGGCCGACGGGTGCTGATGATGGTAGGAGTCGTAGAAGTCGTGTGTGGTTTCACGTAAAGGCATGGCGTCGACAAACTCGTAGTCCTCGTCGGCGGCCGAGTAGTTGCGGCCCGAAGTCGACGGGTGATGACCGCCGGACAGCCACTCCGTGCGATCCGTGAAGTCCTTATCGGTGGCTAAGCTGTTGTCCGGTATATCCCTGTAATGCGAGGGACCGACAGTCTGGTTGGCGAAATACGGGTCGTCCATCGGGTCGACGCCCGGCCCGTAAGCACTTTGTAAATGTCTGGTCCGGTTTACACTGACACTGTAGTCGCGGGCAGTCCTCAGCTCCGGCCGCGGCTGCGAGCCGTACATATCGAGCGTAGGCGAGCCGTTGTCGGGCGTGTAGTCGCCCACCACTGGCCTCATCGACTCGTACCGATCTTGTTGGTGATGGTGCTGCTGGTGGTGGGGGTGGGCGTGGGGCTGATGGTAGCGCACGGGCGACGAGTTGAGGTCGTCGCGCATGAGGGCGGGACTGTCGGCGCCGGAGTCATTGGCTTCACCCCCGGCCGACACTCCCCTCATCGCCATCTGATGAGATTGTGATGATATCATAGGCAACAGCGGCGGTCGCGACGTCGTCACCGTTACGGCGGCGGTCGACGAGGCTTTGATGGGCGGGTGAGTGGCCCGCCAGTAGGCCTCCAGAAACTCCGCCAAATGATCGCACGCCTCCTCCAACAGGTTCTCGTCCAGCAATACGTCAAACATTTCCTGAAAGGGTTTCAATCGACGGTTAGATTTAGTGATTGAAGGCATTGAGATATAGGGATCAACTGAAGTGATACTCACGACCGGGCACTGGGAGAGCTTCTCGGCGGCGACCATTTGGACGTTTAGGTTCCGGCTCTGACTCTTACCGCGAGATTTGATGAGTCGCTGCAAAACCTGATTAATAGACACCGTTTTAGTCGTCAGAATTATCATTAGATCTAAAATGTCTGTTAAAATCTAGTCATTGGACACAAACTTTTGGTGAAGAGATCTTCAGGTAGACACAGATGGGCGCCAGTGATGTCTTGACTAACTGCGAGGGATGGTTAATGGTATCACAATCGAGAACCACTAATTGCATGGTTCGGGCCAACTCGAAGATCCGCTCGATCTCCGCCTGTACTTCGGCTACAATTATGCCACACAAAGACAAAACACGTGAGACATCTAACAACAAAAAAAGGTGTTCCCCGTCCGACCCTTACATACCCAGACACGAGGACCGGCTGTTGGAGCGCTCCATAAGCGCCCGTTTGCTGGGATTGTTGAGTAGCGAGCGTTTGGCGAGCGATATGTCGGCGCTGACCCGAGTGATGATAATGCGGCCCTCGAACCGGTGCTTCAAGTAGTCAAATAACGCCTTCTGCATCATATCCGTCACTTCGTAGCCCTTGAGGGAGGGCCCCACCAGCACCACCGGTCGCATAGAAGGCACCACATCATAGGGCGGTATGTTCTCTGACTTCTTGAAGAACGGCTTCCGGCGCTCTTTGGCCGGCGGTGTCGACAGAGCGGACTTTCCCACACGAATGTTACCGTCGCTGTCATCGATATCGCCGTTTTGGTCTATCAATGAGTCAATTGTCAATGAATTTGACACCAAATAAATGTTAGGCTCTGTGGAGAAGGGGTGGAAAGGGAGGCCTACCTGGCGTGGGAGGGCTGGAGCCGCCGGAATTGGATGAGCGCGAGTTGATGAGCACATCTCCCATAAGTCCGCCCAAATTGGAGCCGGAGTTGGCTTTACTGGAGTAGAGTTTACTCCGCGAGGTCTGCGTCTGTTGGAGGCGAAGGATCTCAAGTTTGACGGGACTCGGGATGAATCCAACATCACTGCCCTCCTTCACCAGCCGTCCGATCCACCAGTCGTTGTTGTATTTCTACATAATATACACACAAATCATTTGTATTGCCGTCTCATTAGTAATGATATGTCATTAGTTTAACGCTTAATGTATCGCATAATCGACGCGATAATCAAATAAGAAGTTTTTTCTTTGAATGCAAATAAAATGAGTACTTCTTTGATGTGTAGGAAGTCTTTGACGCCGAAAGAGATGGCGTACCCATGAATGGGTGAGTCGTCGTCAACACTCCCATCGTATGAGACATTCGTGCGAACGGCGAAAGCGACGGGTTTTGACTGCCATTCAAAGAGATTATATGATAATTAGGGCTCAAAAACACATTTTCAGGACTAATAGAAAGAGCAGAATATATATAGAAAGAGATATCAATTGAAAAGTACAGCACATATAGCGTTTGGAGTCAACTATTCCTGTGCTCTACTTATCAATTATTAAAGGGATGTTAGCTCTCGGATCGATGGACAGGCAGTCAATTGGGGCGATGATGTGATTGCTTAGGATATGGTCTTACCCTCGCTTTGTCCAACTGCGAGAGGGCCAGTCTCTCCGTTTCCCTTCTCATGGCCTCTCTTTCATCGTTTAATGACTGGTCAGATGACGGCCCACTATAGCTGTAATTTGAATCCCCGGAACCCTTTATGGCGTAACCACACAAACAAATCAAATATTAATGCCTTGGTATATATTTAAACTAATGTATCGATTAGAATAAGTAACAAAAAAGTTATTAAAGTAATTAAAGAATATTGATTTGATTTTTAAAGAATTATCAGAATTTACATATTTTTATGGCGTGAATGGTTAGGTTAAGTTAGGTGTGGAGTGGCTATCAGTCCAAACCCGTTGTGGGTTTGGGTCTGAGATGACCACAAAATTGTCTCTCAATTGCGTCACATAAACATTGAACGCGTGAATTGAGTGCAAGACATACACCAGAATATAGTGTATAACACATTAGTAACGCTCAGTATATTACATATATAGCTACACACATATAGTCCACAGAATGTATAGTAGTATAGCGTATAATATAGTGAATATTCTGTCAGTCAATTCAGTTTATGACATGAGAGTCAACGCCTGGTTATGGCCTGAGTCTCACCAGAGGGCGAAGAATAGCACACAATATGTGATATAAATTGTCATAAGAATCGGCAATTCATGCGAAATGAGAAACGAGAGAATCGCAAGAATATATAAAATATAAAAAAATTCCTCAAAAGTTATTATAGATATGAATAATGTATTTGTTTGAGACGAACAACGATATTAAGGCAACGATTTTCAGTGAGACGTGTATTACAAACACACCACTGATTAACATAAAAAAATCATATTTATTATAAATCTCTTAAACAGTATTTCATTTTATTAGCGCATAAATTGTATGTCTGATAAAACACGACAACATTACTAGTCGTTAAAATGATTGTACAATCGTTGTTGTATGTGTGTTAGTTGTATTGTGTTTAGCATTTATATGAAAACTACACATTGAAAAAAGCTACAGAATAAGTTAATCCCTTAATTAAATACTTAATGCACTGTAATATAGCTAAAAACAAACGAGAATTTCATTGCAAAATATAGTGGACTTGTTTTTGTGAGTGAATGAAATGTTAGGAGAAAATAATTTATATTATCTCTAGTGTACTGTATGTGAGTTTAACTCTATTATAAAATCAATCGTTAAATTAGATTTAAAATGTAATAAAAACTTTGTGCTCTTTCGGCTAGCATTTAATAACTCAATATATTGTATAAATAAAATGTTCTTGATAAATAAATAAAAGCATACAGCATTTGTATATTATCTCGTAATTCTGGGATAATATAATTGACATGAAATATTCAATCCGCTATGATACACATACACTGTTGTGTATATATGAATAACACTTTAGTTATTATTCTGTGAAAAATTTATTATATTTTTCTTTTCATCGCCTTTTTTCGCTGGTTATAGTGAAACCTCATTATTGTGAAGAATAATCTATTTTTATTGACTATTCAAATGCGAAAAACATGTAATATTTTAGTCTTTTTTTGTATAACAATAACGGAATTCCTTTAATTACTGTCAGTCAGGAAATGAGAGTTTTATTGAGAAACAAGAGATTAAAGAATTTGTTGAATAAATATGTTATTCAATAAACGCGTGGAGAGACTATATAATTATGAAGCAATTTATTGAATAATTTTTTTATCAAACACTGATAAGCGATAAACAAATAAAAATCACTTTCGCTTTAAAGAGTTTTAACAAAAAATTTATTTCATTATTCATTTGAAAAGTCAATAAATGCTTTACTCGACTGGAAATCTGATTAAAATATTTTCGTAATTTAAATACATGTATAAAATATGATTAAGAAATTCCTTTGCGTTTAAAATTTTCATTCCTATATATAACGAGAATCTCATTAATTATTGACTTGTATTTAACAATCATATTATTTGAGAAATTGTGAAATTTAATTGAATTACAGAATAATAGTTTGAATAATAAATAAATTTCCAAATAATAATCATGTGTTAATATATGAAGCACACATCATTACAATTATAGATAAATATTTATTACATTAAATTTTTATAATCATTAGTTTTTGAAGAAATCATTAAAAATTCAATTCACAAAACCATAAATTATTATAAAAATTTTAATGTTATGTATTAGTCATTAATATTGAGATATAATCTCTGGAAAACATTAGCTATAATTCGCAAAATATTTTATGCAAACAATTCACTTATTAAAACTCAATACACGGTGTTATGTAGAAAATAAAAATAAATATATTATACTATAGACGAAAATATAATTATATATTCTGTATATTTAAGTAAAGTATTAATTAATGTGTAAAAATTATGCGAAAATAATTACATGGCTTAAGACACTCACCGATACATCCATTCAATTGAATGAAAACACATTCCGTTAATTTGCCTGAAAATTACATTTTCATGATAATGGTTAATCAAGTTATTATTATCGGTAATAAAAATGTTTGCCACAAATAAGACATTCATGTTTGTGTAATCAATTAATTGTAAACGGGCATTTATATATAATTTAGACAGACAAACAATTTTTTAATATTCACACACGACAAAAATGCATTTAAATAATAATCAATTCACATGACATACACTCTCACTATAATCTCGCAGAATATTCTGCAACATTGAAATCAATGCAAAAATAGGTTATAAAAGCATATATGATATACACGCTTATAGTGTATATAAGTTATACATATATATATTTTGGCTACAAATTCACCACAAAATCTCATTTTATGTGTCAAACATCTATGGGATTATATTCAGGGCTCACCTCTAAATTGGATACAAATTTGCGGACTTTTGAATCAAAGGGATCGGTGTTTGCAAAACACAATCGCTAATTGAGATCACAATTCACTGATAATAATATTGAAATAACATTAAAAGCCGCAAACAATTCATACGATATTCAAAGCCATAGTATACTGTAGAGTGTGTTAAGCGTAGCATTGCATGGCTTATACACCACCAGAATATATGCTACACTCGTAGCGAGCAAAGCGTTTGTGTAATCGTTTCATGTTCACCCTGATCATTTATGGCACATATTGAACACTAATTTTCAATTCACTAACAAATATTATAAATATATTGCCATTAACTGATCACCCACATCAATTTGGTGGTGAGCATCATATCGTATATCAATATATCATTTGTTTATCCACTCATACATTGCTATTATTCTCGCTGTTCAACACTGAATCACATATTCAGTAAACACAGGCATTAAGGCATACCTATCCGTCAAATACGTCCGCATAGACCTCAGCCAATGCCTGGCCTTCCGGTGCACTCATTCTCACAGAATATTCTGCTATTTTGAGCCAATATTCTGGACGTTATTTATGTCAGAGTATTGGTATTTATTGTCGCAAATTGCAGTCAATATTACAGTTAACGACAACTTGATTGAAGTTTTCATGAATTTATAAAAAGTTTTTTGTATTTGTTTTGTAATTATGTTTTAATTATGAGAAAAAAGTTTTAGTTTTTTGTTGAAAACTTTGCGTTCAGTTTGTGTTGAACGGCAAAACGAGTCATAAATTAATCATAAAATGCTTTCCACTCGCGAGTGATATTTGATGGTCATGTCCAAAAGCACCATGCTCAGATTAGTGTCCATACACGCGTTGATGAAACACTTGAATCGGTGCGAAGTAGTGATCATATTATTCCTCCTGTGGGCCACTCTATGGCCATTGGTTTTCCCCAATTGGATGTCCTTTGGCTACAAACTGGTGGCCGACAGAGACATCGACGCCGATGTCTTCAGTTGTCATACACTGAACACGACTGTCGATAACAGAGCTGACTGTCCACTAGTGGACACCCGTTTAGGTAGTGGTGATAATCACGCGAGTCTTTGGTAATTCATACATTGTCTGCCATTTCAGAGCCATTGGTGACTGCATTGACCCAAACGGACAGCCATTTGTTGGACACAATCGCTGACAGGTATGACATCAAACTCGGCGGTCGACACGAGCCCCGGGAGTGCCGGAGCCGCCAGAAGGTGGCCGTAATCGTGCCCTTCCGGGACCGGTGGCCGCACCTCAAGCTCTTCGTGCAACACATGCACCCATTCCTCGTGAGTCAACGCCTCGATTACCAGATCTTTATAGTGGAACAGATGGACACCAATGGCTTCAATAGAGGCAAACTGTTTAACATTGGCTTCCGGGAGGCCATCAAAATGGACCCCGAGTTCTGTTGCTTCATATTCCACGACATCGATGTCCTGCCCATCAATCGCCGCCAGACCTACCAGTGCTCCCGCAGTCCCCGTCACATGTGCTCGGCGTTGGATAAGTTCCGGTATGTGTTGATATACCCGGACCTGTTGGGCGGTGTGGTGGCCATCAGTAGGTCTCAGTACGAGTTAGTCAACGGATACTCGAATCGGTTCGAGGGTTGGGGTGCAGAGGACGACGACTTCTACAATAGGATTAAAGCCAAAGGCCTTGTGCTGACCCGTTGGTCGCAACAGATCTCCCGGTGCCTTATGCTCAGACATAAGCCCGAAAAGCCAAACCCCAGTCGTATGGCTCTACTGGAGTCAGGGAGAGCCCGGTTCCAGTCGGACGGACTCAACGATTTGCAGAATAGTTACCAAATACTGGCCGTTCATTTTGAACCCCTCTATACCATAATCAAAGCTAAGCTCTCATAAGATTTCACTATTTTTTAGGTGTAATTAGAGATTATTTTTTCATAAATTTTATATACAATTGTATAGTATTTTGTTATATTTTTATTATATAATAATATTTAATATATTAACAAATTATGCTTAAAATAAATAAATAAATATTTTGTGGTAAATATATTTCTCTTTATAAAACATATTTCATATAAAATTCAAAAGCATTTCCAAATCGTGTGTAAAAATATATTAAATATAAATATCTTTGCTTTTCATAACAATATACGATATGATATGATATAGTTTATGGCAAATAAGGGTTTGTTTTGTTTGGGGAACAGTAGTTCATTGGAGGGATGCCCTAAGAAACTCAGGTAAAGTGAGTTTAATGTATCTGTTCTGAAGCGGATCCTTCTTCTCGAACACATTGAAAGCCATCACCAGATGTAAGATCGCGGACACGAAGTCCCCGAACCGTAGGGTTCCGTCTTTTCTCATATACCGGAGCGCCAGTGACGACAGGATTTCCGTATTTAATTGGAAACCTATTGTGTGCGTAAAATCAATAGTTATCCACAGAGTGGTCGGGAATGGTATATCACATGACAAACCGATTTCATTGAGCGCTTCGTAGAGTTTCTCGGCTCTCAGTATACCAGTCGTGCCCTTCGTATGTGTTTTGAACGTGTTTTGCCAGTTCCTCAGCGAACACATGATGTTCTTGTAGTCGTTGTATTGGATACGACCGCTTCCGTTGGGGGCCTGGGATGTCGGCACAGTTAGTGGGGGTTTAAGTCGCGAATAGTTGATACGCACCTCTAATGTGATGACAATCTGTCGGCAGACATCTAAAGTGGCACAAGACTTGACGTAATCATTTGGCAAACAGGTCTCCAGAAGTTCTTGTAACTCAAACGCGTTTATGGTTTTGTGCTATAGTTTTATGGACACAAGAATTTCTAACTATTTATGCAGAATATTAACCAATTATATGATAATCGCAGACCTCATCAGCGAATTGCATGAACAGAGCCTCGTATTGAGCGAACTTCTGGTCGAAAGTTGGCGGCGCTTTGGTCACCACCGGCTTCACGATGGCTGGCGTGCAGTCCATCAGTTTTATTTTGATAGCTTTGGAGGAATGGATGCGCACAGAGAACTGGCCCTCTTGTCCTACACCAACGCAATCATACATTCAATAAATATACGGAATATTCTTCGCAACATATTCTGAGCAAACATCAAATACCCGTCTCATAAGTGGTGGGCAGCAGTACGTGAGCGCCCGACTCCAGGGTAGTCCTCATCACCACATACTTGCTGTTCGTATACGAAGAACTGGCGCTCGACTTGTTCTTCTTGAAGAAGGATTTGTCTAATTTGTGGTCATTATTATTGGGCGCCGACAGCTTCGGCCCGGGAGTCGAGTATATACTAAAGCCGATCACTTTGGCCTCCAGTAGTAAATGTTGATTGAGACAAATGACAGTTTCGTCCGTTTCGGGCAAATAGATCTGAATCTGAGGGTTGATGTGAAAGGTGTCGGCGTTATTACGACAGCCCCCGGCGGTCACCCCCTTCTTCCAGCCGCCCCTCAAAAACTTCATATGCCATGGCGTGTGACCCCTGAGACTGGGCTCGTCTTTGCTGGTTTCCAGATCCAGGTGAATCACTTCCAATGCAGTGAACACTTTGATAAAGTCGTTGTACGTGATCCAGAACTCGCCATCAATGGTGTACTTATGGTTCAGCCGATTCTTGACGTCATCGCACACACCCTTCCACTCGACGGAGTCCTTGTGACCCCACGAGCCCACGAAGTCGTTGCACAGACCCATCGGATTCCTCAGTCGCACCAATTGGACGATATCTCCGGTGATGGTCTCGACCTTCTCGACGGCCATTACTCTGTAGTTACTGCCGATAGCTATCCCGTTGGCCAGTCGTTCGTTTCCGTTGGCGTTCCGATTGGCGGACGTGTTCTCAGAGGGGGTCTCATTGTGGACGACAGCCGTCACGATGGAAGTCATGCTCAAGAACTTCGTTAGATTTTCGGTAAGTCCTGTCGTGTCCTTAATACTGATTGACTCACTTATACCGCCCGTCAAATCGGCCAAACCTTTTGGGAATGGGATTCTGTATTATATTTAAGGCATTCATAGCTCTGGTATCCACTGGACATACCATCCAAAGAGTTGCCGTATTTGAGTGCCTCATAACTGCCGTGAAGTTTGGCGTAAGCCTTCTCCAGAAGCGATGTCCAGAATTGGTTGCCATGAAGTGATTGAATGAAAATCAACTTATTGTTAACTGTGGGCAACCGGTCGTCCACCAGAACCTCTTTCCACTCGCCATTCCACCTGTCAGTCCCCATACAATAGCGTCACTTAATCACTGGTCACATAATTAGAGACAAGACATACCATATCCTGAACCGAAACATTCCGCAGTACTCTTCGGCGTCGAAACTCTGATCCGCGGGAACCACGCGATAGAAGAGGCCTTTCGTAGTCCTCAGACACCCGATCACTGACGCGAACCATTGGTCCCCTAATTAGTGGTTAATCGCACGTAAAGTATTTGTTGAGAAAAAGTTGGGAAAACTTTTATAAGTTGATAGAAAGTGGTGAATATATACCGAGTTTGCCGGCGCTTAGGTTAAAGTAGTTGTTCTGCGAGTCGGCCAGAAATACCGGTGCGGAACAGATCTCTTTGGGCCGCTTCCACACGAACTGAAAGGGAGGCGTCTCGTGATAGAAGACCGACGACTGAGTGCACGGAAAGTCCAGATCCTCGTAGAGCTCAGCCTTTTTCAGCAAACTTTTGCGCAACTTTTCAAACTCAGACATCGTTTCCCAAATATATGGGACTCGCTATTGATTGAGACTTGCTTTTTAATTAACAGTTAATTAGCTATGAGTTAAGACTTTTTAATTTCACTGTTGGTTACATTTGGTGTTTGCTGTTTAATGCCCTATTACTAGCACTAGTCGTGTGTTTGAATCGATTTATTTGAGACGATTTTTTCTCAAAGTAATCGTTCAGTAGCCATGAAATGATAGATTATATCATGTAATTAAAGGGCCGTAAGATTGTTGTCGATTAAGTGATTGATATTTGAGCGCACATTTCGCTCAATACACACAGCATTAGTTGAGACACAAACACACATCAAGACAAGACATAGGGAACAGTTGACTGATTGGCACTTAAGAGTGTATGAGAGAATGCATTCATGACCTCAATGTGGAGATAACATTATCTAATGGCTAAAAATGGCTTAACGGACGGG
Source organism: Oppiella nova (assembly GCA_905397405.1). Lineage (NCBI taxonomy): Eukaryota > Metazoa > Arthropoda > Arachnida > Sarcoptiformes > Oppiidae > Oppiella > Oppiella nova. The sequence goes on from CAJPVJ010000871.1 coordinate 18,497, forward strand.
TAGTACGCTGTCGTGTGTAGTGTAATGTATAACGCAATCCAATCCAATAGCTCGAGAATAGACAACAAAATCAAGTTGTTTGGCGCCTGAGGCGGAACTGGGGGCTACACCTGTGCTATAATTACAATACCTGTGCTCTACAGTACAGGTGAGAGAGTCAGTCGCCGTTCAACGGCTTCCACTCGCGTGTGATTGACCTTAACTTACATGCAGTATATCTGTGCGAAAAGGCAATACCTTTCCGAAAAGGCAATACCTTTCGCAAAACATAATACACTAGTAATGTTACACTAGTATCCAATTAGTTGTGTATTGTATACCGATTTGAAACTTATCGCAGCATTCAATGTGCAGTCAATCATTAAATCACTTTTAACACAAACAACACAAAAGCTATTTAATCAACGTTTTAATGATGTATTTAATCGAAAAATAATTTTTTCATGGCTTTAAGGAATCATAAACAGAGTTTTGAAGTCATATTAACTAATTTTGGTTTGTTTTGTCGATACCGTAGCATGTCTTTAAAAATATAATAATATTTAAACCAATAAAATGAAAATCTATTACAATATTTTCATGAATTTAAATGATATGATAATTAAAGAGACTATTATAAAAATGATAGATAAGGATTTAATATAATAACAGATTAGAAAGTCATTTATAAATAGCGTTATATTTTAGTCCGAATCAGCCCGGGAACGTTTACTACCATTCCTATCGCCAGACCCCTGATAACCGCGCTTTTTATTCCCTATAAAACACGTTAACAATAATTACTTAAATGTTTTCTACCTGTACCTAATAAAGTATATTAAATAAACATATAATCAAATACATACTCTGCCACATGCCTTTCCCCTTTCGGCCGCCTCTTCCCTGGAATTTCTTATCATTTTTCTTCTGGTTATTAAGAATCCTATTCTTCTCAAACTCATTCCAGTACTGAATCTCTTCGCCGCCGGTCAGCACCACAGCCGTCACTTGAGTGCCACAGATCTCCACTTTAGACACGGCGTCCGACTCTTCAGCCTTCTTTCCGTCTTCAGTCTTCACTTCATCCTTGTCTCCGACCACTCCGTCTTCAGTCTTAACTTCAGATTTCTCTCCGTCTTCGGCCTTCACTTCTGTCTTGATTTTTGCCTTTTCTAACGCATTCTTAGCGCCGTTTTCGGCCCCAAACCGCACGAAACTCTTTACATACAAAAACCAGTTTAAACTTTTTTGCCACAATTTTTAAACTTCAGATACCGTACCTCTTGTTGAGCGTTGACGGCCTCCACATAAGCCACGGGTCCGTACTTTAGGAA
>CAJPVJ010000872.1:0-13749 GCA_905397405.1 Oppiella nova
AATAAAACAATTTTATACTAGTTTATCACAACTACAGTACCATGTTAATAATAATATAAATCTATGGTATATATTAGAGGTCAATGTATTTTCATACGAGAGAGAGAGAGAGAGAGAGAGAGAGAGATTAAAACAGAAAAAGTACTCAAAATGATTAGTTTTCATCCTATGGCTCACCACTCACTCAAATATATTGCATATAAAAAATAGTATAGTATTCATGAATAGTATAGAAATACATCAGAACTCAAAGTCTGTATTAAAAACTTTTAGATTAAATAGACATTTGGTTTACATTTGGATAAAGTGCAGCACAGAAACAGTAATAGTAGTGGTGGTGGGGATGGGTAGGGATGAGGGATAGGAGTCGTATATAACACACAAACGTTGCCGAGAAATGAAAGATTGAGATTGAAATGAAACCGTATCTTAACAGCGATTAATCTATTGTAAAGCATACAAAAGCTATAAAGATATACATGTTTTATATTTCATAACATAAAATTCAATTTATATTGTAGTTTAAGAATAGAAATATATAAGAATTATATGCTATATTTCAAAGTTGATGTTAATAATTAATATACAAAGTCTTTGAAACTGTTTATAAAAATAAATTAATCGATAATCAAAATGTAAAAATAATTTCTGTTTTAATAAACACGAAATGCCATAAACTTCATTCAAGTTAACTAAATATAAATTATTTTAATAAGTGCTAAATTCATTAGTAGATTAGAAAATTTCTTAATTAAATTAAATTATAATTATATTCATATAACATTTTATATTTAATACCTGATTTTAATAAAAGTAATAATTTTTAGAAATATAACATTTTGAACCAAATATATTCACATAATATACATTTTATAACCATAACAGTCAAAACAACGAATTATTTGATAATAATTATAATAAGTTGTATGATATAAAATATTAGTATGCATAAATATTTTATTTATAATGGGACGTACTGTTTACAGTAAATGGATGGCCCTTTCGTGTTGGGGTAGAGACCCGACCTATTTATTTGTTAAAAAATGATGAATAATTAATATTATTTATGAGTGTGACTATGAAATATAAAATATTCCGTAATATATTCTGCATAAATAAAAAGCGCACAGAATATTCTGTGTGTCATTCTATGCGAAAATGATTTTTATTACAAATGATATAATAATAGGATTAGTTCTTAATTTTAATAAATCGTATAAAATATAATAAAACACTCTTTGGCTGCATTTTTATTTGCATAAAATATTCAATTAATGTATGTCTAAGTAATATTGAGAGTGAGAGTTAGTGAGTGAGAGTGAGTGAGTGAGTGAGAGAGAGAGAGAGAGAGAGAGAGAGAGGCTTAAAATTGATGCATTATATGAATTCAAAGGCAGAGATTCTGTAAAATGAATTTTAGGGGAGAATTCAAATAAATAAAAAAAATTTGATGAATAAATAATAAAGGGTTGAAAATGTGGATTAAAAATACTTTGAATGCTATAAACAACATGAAAAATTCATTTAATATTATGATTATATCTGTAATGAATTTAAATGAAATTAACATAAAAATACATTTCTCGTTATTCATCACATAATTTGTCGTTTCGTGAAATGAAATGAAAAATTTTAGCGCAATTTCGTTGGCATTATTGAGAAGTGTATTCACATCAGAGATCATAGCAATTGTGTGGACCCGTGTGTAGTGTCTATGGAGGCATACAATTGGAAAATCAATTCAATTTCAAGTGTAAAGAATTGTATTATTATTTGCAAACACTCTATAAAAACAGTTCAAATACATTGAAGCGAAATATATTTATAAAAAAAATAAAATTTTCAATTCAAAAATGCATTACCCTGTTTCACGGCGTATAGTGCGCGCACTATCTGAGGAAAAAAGTGATTTTTTGGGAAAAAATAATGGGGCGCACTATACGATGGGTGCGCACAATCTGAGAAAATTATATAATTTTCAGAAAAAAGTATTTATAATAACTTTAAATTTAGTTTTAAAAATTAAGCTAGTATAATCATTAATTATACATGCAAAATTAACAATTATCACTAATTTTACTAGTTTTGCACCAATTTTAGTGAAAATAACAATTAACAGTAGTTTAATTTCACATCTATTTACGTATTTTACTACTAATTTTATAAATATTACTTTAAACAAAGTACTTTTCAGTTGAGGCAGTTTGTCAACTCTCAAATATCTCAGATAATCATTTGATAATCAGAAAATCTATCGTAAGTTAATTTCTATTAATTTATACCTGTCTATAAATCTATGTTATAATATATGCGCACTATCCGGTGGGGCGCACTATCTGAGAATAAAACATAAGTTTTTTAAAAATTAAAAGCGCACTATACGGTGGGGGCGCACTATAGGGCGTGAAACAGGGTAATTATATTTTCATAAATTACGGATATTTATCCCACTTTAAATCTATAAAATTATGCTCTATCACAATTAAAATTGTATTTTCCATTAACTTTGTAAAGTTAAAACAGAGGAGGACATGTAAGGGAAAGGCCTGAAAGGAAAGTGCATGAAATTTTTCATATAATATGATCAGATATTTATATATAATTATAATTGTAACATTAATTAATAAAACGTTTGAATAATTTATGATTTGGTGCGGAATACGTAATGATAGTTATTATAGTAAACACCCATTCAGTGCATTATTCATCACTACATTCACCGTAATTATCGTATATTTTGTCGATTCTGTACAGTCATCGGAAAATATAATTTAATTAATATATAAATTGATATTTATTTTGAAAAATATAATAATCTTGTTATCGTGCATTTACGTGAAAAATTAGTAAAAATTTATTATTGAATTGAATTATTACATAAATGCATATTACACTAAATATAATTTATCATATGAACGAACTTTTGCCAAATTTGTCTATCTCTAAGCCTTAGAGTCTAAGGGATAGTCTATTAAATGAACGAATTGTTATTTGTTACAATTTAAAGTAAATTAAAATAAAAAAAAGGGTTAATTATTCAATATATTAGCAGTAATTATAATAATTTTCAATAATACATTAGTTGTCTTATTATATGATCAAAAACGTGCAATAATGGTCTATCTATTTAATTGATTAAATTAGTACATATAAGAATTAATGCAATTTTTATTTAAAATTTAGTAAATATTGTTTATAATTATTTAATTAATTATTTATAATCATTTTATTTGTATTATATACATTAAAATTAAAATTGTATTAAGTTATAAATACTAATTTTATAAATTAAATAGATAGACCATTATTGCACGTTTTTGATCATATAATAAGACAACTATTATATTATTGCTAATTAGTATAATTACTGCTAATATATTGAATAATTAGGACAAATGTTTACGTAAATCATTATCTAATACATTATCTAAATCATTATCTAATAACAAAAATAACAGTAAATGATTCTCAATGTTTGCATTCATTCGTATATGCTTAGGAATTAATGTAATAATTATTTGTGCAAATTAAATATTTCTATTTACAAGTTTACACGTATGCTATTTATTAATTAAACATTTGCGTGCACAGCTGTTACTTTAATATAGTTACATTTTAAGATGAGTTTATTATAGTAAAGTATACCATATTGTACTAAATATACATGTCAATAATTATATACGTAAGTCGCTACTTTACTATACTGAAGATATATTTATATAACTTTTATGAAATGCCCAGAGGATTATGAAATATGATATACAGTAGTCAAGTGGACATGCATAAATTATTGCAATATTACAAATTAATTTTTATTAATAAAATTCTTGGAAATATACTAAATAGATTATATCTAAAAGTAGCTAAATATAATTTTTTAAATAAAACGTACCCACAGGTAAAATATTCATAATTTTATTATTAAAATATTTTATGGTCATCAAACAAATATTGATGTTTTTAAAAATAATCAATATTTAAATGAAACAGTGATATTGTTAGAAATAAGTGGATTTACATGTTTTAAATTTAAATACCTTTAATAATAAATGTGTCTGATAACCTTTAACTAAGTCTCGGTTTCAATACATAAAGTGAATTATTGATTATTTTTGTTTTGAAGTATACTTAAATAAATAGTATTAATAGTATATAACATGTGATCTACTTCAAATAAAAATATTTTAAAAACTAAAAACAAGATTTTATTTAATGCTTTAAAGGATATAATAAATGTACCTGTAAAGTTAAATATAAGTCTAAAATGTTATAAAGTGATATAAAAATTTTAAAACATATTGCTACATAGCAATACTAGCAAATATATTTTTAAAGTTATCTCAACAAGTATAATATTTTATGTTTATCTCAATATTGTGCAGAAAATATAAACACTTAATTAAATAATTTACTTACAATACAGTTACAAAAAATGTTTAAATACTTTATGATTCCGTACGGAATATATTTTCATAATTATTACATAAAACACACATTGAGTGCACTATTCATCACTACATTCACCGGAATTATCGTATATTTTGTCGATTCTGTACATTCATCGCAAAACATAATACAATTCACTTATAAATTAATATTTATTTTACAAAATATAATAATAATATTATCATATATTTATATGAAATTTAAATCAAAATTGATTATTGAAGTTAACCAAGAATTGAACGAATATTACGCGAAAAATAATTTAATATATAATAAGAAACCAATTATAATAATATTATTAATAATTATGGAAAATCAATTCAATTTCAAGTGTAAAGAATTGTATTATTATTTGCAAACACTCTATAAAAACAGTTCAAATACATTGAAGCGAAATATATTTATAAAAAAAATAAAATTTTCAATTCAAAAATGTATTATTATTATTATGATAAAGATTTTGTGAATTCTTGGGAAATCTATATATTTACATTCATAATGCCTATGATTTTCATGTAACCAACAATTGTAAGAAAATTTGATGCACTTTTAAAATGTCAATATATTTTGTGATACAACAATAAAGTTATAAAATTGAGATAATAATGAAAAATTGTGTCATTATTGCATTACACTGTAATGATTACACTACAGAATAAGTGATGTAATTACTAAATAAATAGATAATTTTATGTTAATTCATTAATTCTTAATACTGTATACATTTTGAGTGAATTTATAGATTAGCTTAAAACAATTTTAATTTAATTTTAAAACAAACATATAATTACTATATGCTAATGTAAAAAATAGTACAATTTTCTACATGACATGTTTCAACTATACCTAAGAATTGTCAATAAAGTACATTATTATGAAAGGACATCAAGAATTGTATCATAAGTTTTATTTTTTGTTTGTAATCATAGATTTAGAGTCTAAACTAACGTGAAGTATGTGTTTGTATATAAACATTGAAGTATATATTTTTTTGTTAAAATAGAAAGCAATCTACTATAATACATATTCCTTATACAATATACGGGGACATCCCAGGGAGTCAACACACTATACAATGCAGTAGTGGATGACTGGTGTGTATATTGATATGAATGTGAGAGAGAGAGAGCACAGGGAGACGAATAGGATATATGGATAAAAAAGTGAAACTGATTTCTATGACTCCCTACAGATATTTTAAATGACTTACATATGAATACATTAGATAAGGAAGGCATTGGGGAAAGACATGCTTTATTAGTTAGTGTCCACCATATGATTGAATACATCACTGACTGTAATAGCAAACGGAGATATGAATAATTAATGTGAAACAAAACAAAACAAAAGATAAAACTTTTATGTTTAGCAATATATTATCTTATTGTAGGCTAATATAGTGTATAAAGTATATTTACATGCAACATTTACCCTGCATAATATTTGCTTTCATTAACAACTATTTTATTACTTATTTATTTACATAATTTTCTTATTAATATATCTATAAATATTTAATTGTGAATATATTATAAATAAATATTAATTGAAAGAATACAAAAAATTGTGATGGGGTATTTAATTATCAATTTGGTTTATAACTACTTTTTTAGTTTGTTTTAAAACATTGATAGAGAAAGTGCTAACTTATATGGTATTCACTAACTTATAAGTGGATCAATAATACATTATAATTCAATTTATATTAATATATCTCTCACTCACATAAACACACTATTATTATACGTTTGGTTCATCAAAAGTGTTATATATTTCATATATTATTTTTCTTTGTGTTTCAATGAATGCGAAAAATAAGATTTTTCATACATTTGTGAGAAGGCTATCATCAGAAGCATTAATACATAGAAATAAAAATCTTAAACATTAAGCTCTCATACGATGCAACTATTAATGCATAAAAACAGCAAAAGAAATATATAATACAATATAATACATAATAATAAAAATATCTCAAATAATAAAACTAAATATTAATCGATTGCTCGCCTCATAAGCTTTTTTTGGTAGGAATTCCTTTCCATATATTTTGTCAAAAATCTATTGATATATTGCACTAAAAATAAAAACATCTACCATATAATATATATATTATATAAGTTATGCTTTGTTATATAATATTGGCACAATATATTCTGTATAATATAATTTATTTAGGCGAATAAATTATTTATTATAATTATAACAAATTAATTCATATTATATATAGTAAAGTAAAATCTTACTTATTTTATGTTTCGAGTTAATAATTATATTACATATTAATATAAGTAAAATAGTTTGATTAAAATATTAAGCTATAAATCTTTTAGCATACTGTATATTCAAATAAATAATTCATATTGATTTACAACATACTAAACAATCATCTAATAGTAACTCTAATATTAATAAATTGAGTAAAAAGTATTTCAAATCCTACTACTTAAATTCATCAGGATGTTCATAAATGTCATGATATTATTCTTTACGAAATAATAAATGGATAAAAAAATATTAATATTAATCGAAAAATAGTGTTATAATAATAATAATAATGCTAATAATACTGTACATTATTATACTTTTAACGTTTCATTATAAAAAGTGTTTATTATATGATTAAAACAGATTACATTCTCGTATATAATGACAATATATTTGGTGTCAAATGCAGTAATGAATCAAATAATTAATGGTTTCCTAAATTAAAAGATAGACCACAACAACAACAGCAACAAAAAAGTTTATAATTAATGTTTGGCTACAAATAACACTGGCATCTACTCTACCATACCGTATACAGTATGCCAACAAAAAACATTATGTTTTTGGTTCTGATTTAATTTTTAATCCCTAAAAATTTAATTACCAAAAAAATACACACAAACTAAATGGTTATTAAAAAAACTACATTTCCATTGAGAAAACATAAATTGTGAAATATCTTTGTATTTATTTAATTAAAGTCCGGATCTCTGGGTTTCAAACGGGAATAATAGGCAAACAAAGGGACAAAAAATTATTTTTATTTTATATAATATTTATTTTCCAAATGTTATCGAAAATAAAGACATTTCTCTATTTGTTTTTGTACTTAAAATCCAATAAAAACGAAATTATATTACATTTGAAAAACTTATTTTTACTTTCATATAAGTGTTTTCTCGCCAGAAGTACCGGTGCTGTCATAAAATCTTGTCATAACCCCACTAAACAAATGTCGACAAAAAATTTAAGGGTTCTCACCAAAAGACCTGGGATTAAAATTGTGACAAAATATTTTTGCGTAAATATTTTATACGGGTGTAAATGTTTGGCCATTAACTACATGAGTGGTACGAGTCGTATAACTGACATAAAGACTCAAATCAATGGTCTTTATATTGCGGGCAATAAACAGATTAACGTTTCGGTCATTTATATTAGACATACATTCAGTTATTCAGACATTCAATGGTTGTGTTGTTTCATCTGATTTTGCTTTTGTTTTTCCTGTCGTCTCGACTAACTATTGGCTCACAATATACACAACCAATTAAGTTAACAGCACTTAGAAAATGCTATTTAAATAAAAAGCAATAGTTTTTAGGATTATGTTGAAAATTATTGGATTCTTAAAATTCAAATCAATTGCATGCCTTATTTTGTGTGTAAATTAAAGCTGTAATGTTTAATTTTTAAAAATTATCATTAATAATAGTCCTTGATCGCTTAATGAATTTGGATGCTCATGAACAATGTCAAACATTTGTACAAACTTTTTATTATGCATTCAAATCATACACTTAAACAATGTTATTTTACAGAATTTAATATGAATTTTGCTGAATATAAGTATAAATATAAACTTCAAATAATGAGTCTAAAAAGATTTGCAAAATATTTAATTGAAATATATTTATTGAATATTATATAAGTTCGTGGGACAGGTAGTAGAGGGAGTCCTCTGGTCAGTGAGTCTTTCATAAAAAGTTATATTTTTTTATTAGCAAAACTTGTATTTTAAAACCGGATCACAAGTCCCTCACTACCTGTGCTCCCATAACTGTTACGGCAATATATCAGAGCACAGGTATGCCTAAAGAAATGTTAGTCACCTCTCCATACAAAGAGAGCGCCCGTAGTCTCGAACCCATACACCTAATGAATAGTGAAGTCTTAAGGAAAGCCTTTCAAAGAAGTGGTTTAGGGATCGGAACGAGAGGACAGGCTATCAGTGAGAAAACGATATCACATTTTCGCCTCAACTCTCAAACATGTATTGACTTTGAAAAGGAGATGTAGGGGTCAGACAGACACACACCGCCAATGGGCTCAACCATGTTGTGTAAACTTCTTATGACTTTTTCGTAAATCTCTTTTGTTTTGCTAATGTTTTCTGTTATACAAAGAGGACTAGAATTTCAATATTATATGTATTGATATGTATTTCAGTAGTCTTTTGGCTATAATTTACGTGTAAGTCGTGTATAAATTGAGCGGCGGATCACATAATTAAGGGATTACTTGTGGTTTGCAATCATATATGACTATTTGTCTTAACAATAATTACTAGTGTACTCCAACTGTACCGGATCAGTCATCCCAGTTGCATATTATAAGCACTGACTGTAGACAATCATGCAAACAATTTTGGATATTTACTAAATTCAATGAATATACTGAATATCGTATACTTATTGCCTGTTTTACCCATACATTCAATACGGCCTTTATGTGTATATTCGTGTAGTTTACTTATGGATATAACGAGCTGTATATGTAATAATAAAATAATAAAAATAAATTTATGCCTCACTTGTTATCTCAGATTGAGATCAATAATGAATTTTCACGGCTTTTGTGGTCCAAAACAAAACATATAGTGAGCGCCGGGATCTCAAAACACTACCCGAGCCGCACATTCCACACACTCTTCCCAACAAATTCTGTAATAAAAAAATACTATAAATTATTTCTCAATGTTTTTTGTGCTCAAAATACAACAAAAATATCTTTTTTTTCTGTTTCATAATATTTCGAAAGATTAGATATTTTTGTTGTATTTTTATTATTTTTTGATTAAATATTTAGATAGACTTTTAGGTGGTTTTTGTTGTATACAAAGGAATTGGAGGGGTTTTCTAGGCTTGAAATTTATGGTCCTTTTGTGTGTGTTTTCTCTCTATTTTTATGTGATTTTAATATTCGTTTCGAGAGAGAGAGAGAGAGAGAGAGAGAGCCAAAAGAGAGCCATAGATATCTATAGTTAAAGTCACGAAAAATATTTAAAAATCGATTACAATCGACAAGATTTTTATGTTTTTAATTATATTTTAACACAAAACCACAGTTTATTTTGTGTATGTGTGTAGTATATCCCAAAAAGATAGTTCACATTTTATATATGGGTTTTAAACTCATTATTTTTTATGCGATTATTTGAGTCGAGAAAAGTTTAAACATTTTATTACCGCATTTAATTTATAACAAATGAACAAAGTTTTTATCAAAAATCATTTCAAAACATATATTATAAACGTATATAAACCGCATAACTATTTCATTAAATAATAATAGACTTTATTTTTATGTGTTTCTCATTTGTATAGTGACTTATGGCCGTAGATGTGAAATAAGTTAAAACAAAAAATTTATTTATTATATACAATATATTTATGCCATAAAATGCAACGTTTAATCAATTCATGCACTGATGAAAAAATTATATTAAAAGATAAGATAAATACATATAACTGTTGAGAATGTTATGTTATAAAGACTTTAATGCATTATAAATACAATATATTAGTGTATTTTGAAAAAACCAGTTCCTATTTTAAAGCAAAATAGTTTATTAACAAAATTAATACTAGAATTGCTTACTATTTCTCTCTCTCTTATAGAAATTTATTCTCAGAGAGAGAGAGAGAGAGAGAGAGAGAGAGCACCAGTATGTGTTTGTAATGTTGGGGTCACTTTTGATCTGAATGTCAGATAAATAGACTCCGATTTCCAGTTTAATTATAATTCAACTCTTTTTCTTGGCGTATATATTAACACAACACTTACACCACATGTCATACAACTGGGGATAACCAAGAGGTTTCTACCTTGAATATCGAAATATTGGAAATATTTGTTACTAGTTTTAAAATATTAATTTTTATACTTAAAATTGCAAGAATATTTACAATTCAAAGCGAAATTGTATTTATTGCTGTATTATTATGTATCCATGTTAGCTATGTATTGCAATTAATTCTACTTAACCAAAATATTTAGTAAAGTATTAAAAATATTTGCAAAATGTTTAGTAAATTTTGTAAAACACTTATCATTTGTTATCAATGTAAAAATAAATAAGAATTTAAATTAATGACTATATTTTGCAATGAAATGAAAAGTGAAAAATATTTTATTTAATATAAAAAATATATGAAAACAGATTATTATTTATCATACAATGACCACAAAATGTGTGGTAAGAAAATATGTGAGAATTTGTGAGAGAGATCGTGGATATAAAGCATACAAATTACACGCAAACCACTGGTTCATAGGGATGATAGGGCTGGTAGGGGACGGGTTAGACGTGTGTATGCATTGTCGGCACCGAGATATAAACGTGTTATAATTTAATAAATAGTTTTCCAAATGTGAAAAAATTCATTTGACAAATAAATGTTATTTTTATTCAGATATCTATAATGCAAACATATTTCTTATATACATTTTTCTCAAATAAGTATTGACTCTAAAAATGATAGTAATTGTCGATTGAGACAACATTCTTATCATTAAAATAAACACTTTTTTCTCAGTGACTATACTATCGATGATCACCCATAGGTAAGGGGGGCTTTGAGAGGGGGTAGTCGTATAGATATATGAGATTTGCGAGAATATTTTCGCAGCCGAGAAAAACTTCTCGAAAATACTGTGAGTTTTCACAATAGATATGATATTTTTTGTGTTGGTTTCCAAAAACTGCTTTTCACTCCCAGTTTGCGAGCCATCAAAGAGTGTAATAATAATAAACAGTAATAATAATAGTGTTTAGACTTCTTTTGTGGTGCACCAGAGATACGGTGAGAGGGACAGGGATGGCGTATATGCACAGACAGTGTGGTGTATAATGAACGTGATTTTTATCCCCTGTTTATGCGCGCCTACCTGTGCTCTTATACACTGTCAGTCCGTTCGGTAATAATTTTGGCTGTCTATCAGTAATATTCCCAGTGCATAATGTTTTTAAGGCTTTTTTACACTGAATATATATGGTATGAGTCAAGTGAATGTATATATTTTAATATTTAGTAGATATATAACAGACAGGAGAGAGAGAGAGAGCGACTGATTCTTTAGATAGCGATTCGTATATATTATTCTGCATTTCATTATTGGAGTCAATGTTTAACTAATGATCCGAAAAAAGACTAAAAAATTATAACTATTTATATATAGTTTATTAACAAAATTAATACTAGAATTGCTTACTATTTCTCTCTCTTATAGAAATTTATTCTGAGAGAGAGAGAGAGAGAGAGAGAGAGAGAGAGCACTAAACTAGTCATTAGAAGTTGAGCTCAAAATGATTTTTACAAATACTTAAACTTTTTTGGCATATTCTGCCCCATATTTTATATACACTTTGTATAATATACCTGTGCATTATATTCAAGTTTTATGTAATTTATATTTTAAACATATTTAGAAAGTATTTTTAAAAAGTGAGTCAAAAAAAAGATTTTATATTTTGGTTATAAAACAAGACATGACTGGACACACCTATTGAGCAATTTTAATGGAGTGCATCGGTAGGTCTGATGGCAAAACACACTTTCCACTCGTGAAAAACCGGTCAAAAACTATATCTAAATATGAAAATATGTGAACAGAAAGTGTTCACAAATATATCCAAAACACAGACAAGTTTTCTAATTATTATTTCAATCAATAACAACAAGTTATGTAACAATAGTCTGTCAGTCATTACATAATACATGATATGTTTTGGAGTTATTTTTGTTTTGTTTCTATTTTGTTATTATTATGCAATTCATGGGATAAGAAAGAGTGAAAGAAATAAAAACAAAACTAAATAAGTTTTCTCGCATTCAATTGGCAGACAATTGACTATTTTTATGATTACATTAAGATATTTATTAAATCTCTTCATATTGAAGGTTAGCATAAGTTTTTGAGATATAAGAGTATTTTGAGTAATATTGTCCAAAAATCGACAATTAATATAATATGAGAATCATACTTAATATCGATATATAAAATCATTGTTATTTATCTATTTTAAGTGTGTGATATTTGTTTTTGTGACAAATTATGTCCATCACTTACTCTATTACTAAAAACTTTATTTATTAATCCGGTTGTAAATCAATATTTTATTGCATAAAATGTTATGAGACAACTATAAATATTATACACTGTATAATATACAGTAACTTATTTGCAATATACAGTACAGTAAAAGTGTATTCAGACTCTGAATAATGCGATTTTACAGTATCTTAGAGTGATAATGCTATTCAATGGGAACGATACGGTTAATTAGATTTAATATAATATATAATAACTTATACATTTTAGTAAAGTCATTAAAATGTGATATGAAGTATGGTTTACAACATGTTTGTAAAAATATTTTAAAGGATTTACTATATTGTTTAAAAATTTGGTCATAAATAAATTGAGCTATAATTTCTATATAATAAAACCTAATTAATTGGGGTTTCATCGTAATCTTATACTTATAGTCAACACACTATTAATAATAGTGAATAATATATTAAAAATTAAAATTCAAAAGTATTTTTATTATCAGTATTAGAGTTTTTACAGTGAATTTATAAATATAATGTAAAACAATAAAACCTCATACTTGTTTATAATTAATTTTTATTAATAACAAAATAATATACATTACACTACAGTTTATACCCGTATAATATATTCACACAATTGATGCATTCATTTATTATATGCAATGTTAACATAACTATACCCGAGTTTGCTGTATATAAGGCCCGCATAAAATGTATAGATATATGAAATATTATTTAAAATTTATTATTTCAAGTCCTGGTTGGCATGGCTCATAAGTTATAGCATACAGGTGCTTCACATATCACCGGCCAGTTGACTCAACCCACGCATACCTATTCTCTACACTATTATTATTAATAACTTTTTTTCATGTGTTATATAAGCCCTAACAGAGGGGATGGGATGTATGAGCGTTGAGAATATTGCACACATATTAAATACAGGTGCCGTGTTATTAAGTAACCTAAGATTTTG
>CAJPVJ010000873.1:0-19793 GCA_905397405.1 Oppiella nova
GGTATGCATTGACAGACACACTGCCGGGCAGTATAAACATCAGCCAATCGGGTGTCTCGGAGAAGGCACTGACAGATGGAATAGTGGCGACCAATAGGACGGTGCAAATGATGGCTCAGATGAGCGAAGCCTCGCACTTCCTGAAGAACTCATCCGTATGTAACTACACGTGGGTTTTAGACGGTCGCACGTTTGACACGAGTCTGTCACCCATTCTCTCGCATAACTTCACATCCAATCATACATATGACGTTCAAGTGATCATTTTCTGTAATATAACGCATTTGAAGACAAATATCTCAAAGTTAGGACACTTCCAGCGATCTCTTACCCCCAAGAATGAGATCAAAGAGATGAATGTGACGGGAAATCCGTTTATATTAGACGGTGCACTCCTTCAGTTGCAGGTGACCTGCAAGGGAGGGGATCAGCCATTTTGGTATTGCTATGAATATTCCGAGAAACCGAGGGTTAACTACACGTGCAGTAAAGAACTGTTTCATACAAATGACTGCTATTTTCCAATCGTTCATTACTTCCCAAAGAACGGCACTTATTATATAGACATTGCTATCTATAATGACGTGAATGTCAGCTACCGTCTAATCAATCAAATAAAATATATTTAAATGTAACCATAATTTATGATATATTTAATATAATTTACCAAAACCTCACTCAATTGATATTCATTAATTCATTGATTACTTTTAATTGATAAAAATTAGTGCTACATTTAAAATAAGCACATATATGAAATAATTGATTTGACCATGATGAAAATGTATATTGTCATGTGCAGCATACCTTGCCATACATTACTGTTACTCTGGTATTCATTGATGGGTTGGGTTGAGTAGTGAGAGTGTGGTGTTTGGTCTAACATGACGTGAAGTGATCAATAAGTTTGTGATCGTTATTGTGGTTATAGTAGTGAAGTGAATGTACAGTACTGTGGAGTACAGAGAGACAGTACAGCTCTTGTCAGTCCATTCATTGAATGCCTATTAGATATGATTTACAATTAGTCTCAATGCGTGACCTTTTCTCCGATTATTTCACTCTTTAAAACCGTTTTGTTTGTTATCTGAACTCACATTTTACTATTCAATCAAATTATAGATCCATTACTTCATTAATTGCATATAAAATGCATTTCAAAGCAATCAATAATAATCATAATAACCATAACTTATACCTATTATTGGCTTTTATTTTATTGTCTTTAATCCCAGGTTTAAACTCAGGTTTGTTTGCATCCATTCATTGCATTTTGATTATGCATTCAATTTAGTTGTATATTAAGTGATATACCATTAAGTGGTGCAGTCGGCCATACATTAACCACAACTCTTTTCACCCAAAGATAACGACATATCTACCAACAGTCCTATGCTTTTGGCGGAGAACAAGGCCCTCAACATTGTCTGCAACTTCACTAACCATGACCAACACGTGCTGGTCATCTGGAAGTGGTAAGACATTCACACTGGTGCACTCTTTGCCTCCATATCCCACTCATGCATGTGTTGATGGCTTTGAATGATAGGTACAAAGAAGATGTTGAATACAACTCCTTCTCAGATGAAGACAAACAACGAATTAGTATCGATCCTAAAGACGGCTCTCTTTTCATCTCAAAAGCCAATAAAAAGTACTATTCATTGAAAAATCACGTGAAATATTAACCATAAGTATGACTGCTTTTGTAGTGATATCGGCAACTGGAAGTGTGAATCACCCACAGATCCCAACCTCTTCACCAAAATTATAGTCCGATGTGAGCTATGACTGCATTGAACGGCAAATGAAAGCAAATGGTCTTAATTGATATGTTTATGCATTGATAGCTAAGCCGTGGATGTATTTGTTTGAAGAGTTCCAGAAGACTAACTACAAGTCTGCGAATATAGTGGAGGGACAGAGGTTTCACTTGAAGTGTCAGGTGATGGAGGACTACACGACCGATGCCTGGATTGAGTGGTTTATGTTCAATGAAAGCGATTACATGGACCCAAGAAGACATATGACTCGTTTGCTTCCGGACACCAACCCTCGCATCAAGATTGTCTTCGAGAACCAAACCCTAAGCACTCTGACCATCGACTCTGTGGTGCCGACCGACCGATACTATTACCTCTGTATCTCCCATAACGGCGTCTCATCCGTTAACAACACTATTCTGCTCAGAGTTAAGGGTAGGTTGCAGTCCATCCATGTCTACACTCCATGTCCATCGCCTCAACACTATGTCCAACCAATTTGCTGTGCATTTCAGATAAGTTGGGGGCGTTGTGGCCATTCTTAGGCATTGTGGCTGAAGTGGTGATTCTCTGCACAATTATCTTTATTTATGAGAAACGAAGAATTAAACCAGACTTCGATGATTCCGATGACAATAACACCGAACCGTAATTATTATCGTCTTATCTAAGAATTTATTATTATTTCATAAATGATTACTTTATTAATAGGAAGGCATCTCAGGACAGGTCGAGTAAATCCCAAGACGTGAGACAACGAAAATAATAGTCATTTTTAGTGATATTTTTAGTTAATTTTCAATTCTTTGATTCCTTCTTCACTCCGTTTATTAGCCATAAATTGCTCTCAAAATCAATTTATGAAATAGAAAGTCCGTCATCACTCTACCAGCTCTCTCTCTCCCTCCCTCTCTCTCTCCCTCTCCCCCCCCTTCTCTAATCATTTTTAAAATAAGTTTCTTTGATCTGAAATAAAAGAGTTGAGATTTTTCTCTATTGTTTGATTCTTATGGTTATTATGAAGAACTTGTGGTATAAAGAGTTCAATTATACGATAATATATTATAAACTACAATATGTTGTGTAATAGATGTTGACATGTATTGATGTCAATGATTACACAAAATAGTTTCAATAATAAAAGTGCAATTTAAGTGCAATCACACTCTATAGTCCAGGCCTTTGTTTGTTAGTCATTACTTAAGTTTGAAAACTATGAATTTCTTTCATTAATCAGTTTTAAGTGATTTTGATTCTAAATACTATTATATAACAAGTGATTGATTGATAGGATATTATAATTAAAATAAAAACAAATTAAGACTACATTAACCAGACATACCATTACTTGTAATTACATTATAAATACAATTATTATTCGATTGTTTGAATTTTGCCAACATTTAAATCTTTTGTAATCATAGATATATTAAAATAAAATGTGTACATTTTTCTCATAAAATTATCGCATTTATTAAAACTGTTAACTAAAACATAAATTAAGTTTTCATTATTATAATCCAATTCATAAAGATTTCTTTAATTAATTACAAAATATATATACAATTAAACGAGTGATGAGAAGACTATTTAACGATACCGTAGGAGAGAGTGTTGGTATTGATAGCACTGTCGTTGGCAATGGTGTCATCGAAGGGCTCGTCATAACTCTGAGCTCTAGTGCATGGATTGAACGGATAGAAAAAGGTTTCCCTCATTGCTGTGGCGATCGTCGAGCGAAGCCTTTCAAAGAAGGTCTTCTCCATGAGGTCGTCGTTGTGCTGGAAGTCAAAGTCCGCCACTTCTAGAGTCATGTTCTCGTGAGCCCTTTGCTGCAAGTGATAGGCGATGCCCACCACCACTATTATGATGGCCAGTATTGACGACACAATCGGGATTATCACAAACGAGAGCTGTGTCTGACGTATGACTGAAGCATAACAACTATAAGACAGTATTCAGGGGCCAACTCATGGATCACTTACTCTCGTAAACGTTGACTTTAATTGTTTTATTGAAGACATTCACGTCATTATAGATAGCAATGTCTATATAATAAGTGCCGTTCTTTGGGAAGTAATGAACGATTGGAAAATAGCAGTCATTTGTATGAAACAGTTCTTTACTGCACGTGTAGTTAACCCTCTGTTTCTCGGAATATTCATAGCAATACCAAAAGGGCTGATCCCCTCCCTTGCAGGTGACCTGCAACTGAAGGAGTGCACCGTCTACTAGCCACGTATTTCCCGTCACATTCATCTCTTTGATCTCATTCTTGGCGGTAAGAGATCGCTGGAAGTGTCCTAACTTTGAGATATTTGTCTTCAAATGCGTTATATTACAGAAAATGATCACTTGAACGTCATATGTATGATTGGATGTGAAGTTATGCGTGAGAATGGGTGACAGACTCGTGTCAAACGTGCGACCGTCTAAAACCCACGTGTAGTTACATACGGATGAGTTCTTCAGGAAGTGCGAGGCATCGCTCATCTGAGCCATCATTTGCACCGTCCTATTGGTCGCCACTATTCCATCTGTCAGTGCCTTCTCCGAGACACCCGATTGGCTGATGTTTATACTGCCCGGCAGTGTGTCTGTCAATGCATACCAGTTATCATTAGTTTCAATCATATACTATATGTACTCATGAGTACTATATGTGATCGCATGACCACTACATCTCACAATCCAAGTGTTACTCTATTCAGTAATGAATATAATAATCAAAATTCAAACAATGCTTTCAATACTTTGGAGAACAAATTGGTGATTGTCTTCGGCGATGAGCCATCCCCTTAAGCCCCAGATGTAGACATAGACCTCAACTCTCATATTGTATTTGTCAGCTGAAGTGTCTTTCGAGTTATAAGTGATGGTATAATTGGCGTCTCGACCACTGATTATCTCCTGACGATGTCGTGGAGACACTCCCATGTCATCGAAGACATACACGAATTGACTCTCGAGTCCAATATCACCACTCAATGTGGCCCTAAAGGTCACCGGAATGTCCAGAACTCCCGGTCCATCGTCCTCCACATCGACCCTCGCTGTCAGCCATAGATTATCATATAATTATCGCATCAATTGATCCGTTCATTCACTTCTTACCGCAATGGATGCTTTCAATGACAAGCAAACACAAGACGATTGTGTGGATATTAATGTCTAAAATAGCAGTACTTCTCATGTCTATTAAATTGATCTCATTTTACAATCAAATCAAATGTAATCAAAGAAGTGATTCAATGGATTCAGTCTTCAGACGATTGTTTACATTGAAGTGAATGAACACAACATTGAATACAAACATAACGTCTCTCTCTATATATCCAGTGTTTTGTGCTTTTGTTGCACTCTTTCAGTGAATCACATGTTTTGCACCAAATTTCATGTGATTTGCAAATTCAGTGCCAATTAGTGCCAATCAGTGCCAATTAGTGCCACAATCAATTGGCAGACAATGGCAGCCATCGATGTGGTCTCCCGACTCTTGTCTGCCATGGAAGTGGTTCTCAACGATTGTCTGTCAGCCCATTGTGACGACACTCTCATCGAGAAGTTGTTGTCGTTTCTCAAAGACGACCTCAACTTTCAATTCAATGACAAGAAATTGGTTTTAAACTCATTTGAGAAGTCAATTGATTCGCCATTTGATGATCTCATGGCAACCAATGATTGCCAACAATTATCAACTAAATTACGAGTTTGTGGTTCACTTCTTGCGGACCAACACCTCTTTGAATGTCAACGAAATTGTCTGAAATTTATTGAACTAATGTCTACTGAAGTGATTAATAGCAGTAAATCGTCGCTCAAGTTCTCATTCTTCAGGTGTCTTAACAACATGAGTGGTCACCGTTTGGGATGTGATTGGATTTTGACCACAAGTTTGGATGAATCAACAAATTTTAAAAGCTTTTTACATATTTTGTGGTATTTTATGAACAAAAGTGAGACCCGTTTTGTGGACCAGGAAGTGATGAAACTCTTTATTTGTTTGACAAACCACTCGTTGTCTGAAAAGCATTTGTCTCACCATTTGGATCAAGTGATGGACCAAATGATGGCATCGATTACTACGCGTACTATTGATATAATTAGTGAAACATTGGTATCAATAGAAAGGAGACGTGAATTGATTAATGCCTACAAAATAACTGATGTATTCATTGANTGTAGTCCTCCATCACCTGACACTTCAAGTGAAACCTCTGTCCCTCCACTATATTCGCAGACTTGTAGTTAGTCTTCTGGAACTCTTCAAACAAATACATCCACGGCTTAGCTATCAATGCATAAACATATCAATTAATTTGCTTTCATTTGCCATTCAATGCAGTCATAGCTCACATCGGACTATAATTTTGGTGAAGAGGTTGGAATCTGTGGGTGATTCACACCTCCAGTTGCCGATATCACTACAAAAGCAGTCATACTTATGGTTAATATTTCACGTGATTCCTCAATGAATAGTACTTTTTATTGGCTTTTGAGATGAAAAGAGAGCCGTCTTTAGGATCGATACTAATTCGTTGTTTGTCTTCATCCGAGAAAGAGTTGTATTCAACATCTTCTTTGTACCTATCATTCAAAGCCATCAACACATGCATCAGTGGGATATGGAGGCAAAGAGTGCACCAGTGGTCATGTCTTACCACTTCCAGATGACCAGCACGTGTTGGTCATGGTTAGTGAAGTTGCAGACAATGTTCAGGGCCTTGTTCTCCGCCAAAAGGATAGGACTGTTGGTAGATATGGGGCTATCTTTGGGATCAAAGAGTTGTGATTAATGTGTGGCCGATTGCACCACTCAATGGTATATCACTTAATATACAACTAATTGAATGCATAATCAAAATGCAATGAATGGATGAATGGATGCAAACAAACCTGAGTTTGAGTTTGGGATTAAAGACAATAAAATAAAAGCCAATAATAGGTATAAGTAATGGTTATTATGATGATTATTGATTGCTTTGAAATGCATTTTATATGCAATTAATGAAGTAATGGATCTATAATTTGATTGAATATTAAAATGTGAGTTAAGATAACAAACAAAACGGTTTAAAGAGTGAAATAATCGGAGAAAAGGTCACGCATTGAGACTAATTGTAAATCACATCTAATAGGCATTCAATGAATGGACTGACAAGAGCTGTACTGTCTCTCTGTACTCCACAGTACTGTACATTCACTTCACTATTACTATAACCACAATAACGATAACGATCACAAACTTATTGATCACTTCACGTCATGTTAGACCAAACACCACACTCTCACTACTCAACCCAACCCATCAATGACTACCTGAGCAATAGTAATGTATGGCAAGGTATGCTGCACATGACAATAGAAATTTTCATCATGGTCACATCAATTATTTCATATATGTGCTTATTTTAAATGTAGCACTAATTCTTATCAATTAAAAGTAATCAATGAATTAATGAATATCAATTGAGTGAGGTTTTGGTAAATTATATTAAATATATCATAAATTATGGTTACATTTAAATATATTTTATTTGATTGATTAGACGGTAGCTATAATTATGTAAATGATTGGTTAATAGGAATTAATATAAATTAAATATAAATGAGTGGATTTGGGAAAAGGGATCAATAGATGAGGGGATGGTATCTATGATTGCGGCAAATATTACAATCATAGCAATCGCGCAAATCATTGAAATAAAACTAAACTTTATTTACAATTTGTCATTATTCTCATCAAATTTACACAAAATTGATTCATAATTAAAATAATTCTTCATTGAATACGGAATATTATATAATTTATGTAATTATATATTAATTTTAAACTTGTATTTATAACCTCATAGTATTAGCCATACATAGGAATGATGTTTGCCTTCAAAATATGTTTGCCTTCATATTACAGTACTGTATATTATATTGCATTTTATTTATATTTAATAACTATTAATCAAATGATAAGTTGTTTATATTCCCAAATTATATTTAATATTACAGAAATATATGTCATATTATTGAACCAATACTTATACAGCTTATTAATATATTATCTAACGTCTTGACATTTAAGAGTTTCAATTAATAATTAATTATTATTAAAGAATTTATTATATTTTAAAGTTTATACATAGATTTATATCTACTTTTTATATTTACAAAATTATAATATAAATTATAATATAGTCAAGTATGCAATAAATTATAGTGAGATTTGCGGACTTTGCTAATAAATTTATTATATTTTAAAGTTTATACATAGATTTATATCTACTTTTTATATTTACAAAATTATAATATAAATTATAATATAGTCAAGTATGCAATAAATTATAGTGAGATTTGCGGACTTTGCTAATTGTTGATTGAAATTATTGGTAAATTATCTTTCTGTATTAAATTATTTAGAAAATTATTTCCATAAATATTTACAACAAAATTATTAGTTTAATATTTAGGTTTTAAGTTCATATTAAACAATTTAATAATATTTTATTAAAATATACTATGTAATATTATATAAGAATATTCAAATTAGGAATTTACCAAGTTGTTAAACAAAATGAGCAATTTTATATATTTTCATTTTCATAAATTGACAAACTCACTGTTATTTTATTAAAATTTTTATTAAAATTGTCAATATAAAATTTCGTAATGTTAATTTAAGAGATTACATTAATTTTAATTAATTTAATAAGTTAAAGGAGAATAAGTTATGAAATGAATCAGCATTTCTTTGCAACATAACATACTGTACTGTATTTATTATAAGAATCTCATTTCTAATTCTAATTTTAAAATATTACTTTCAATTCAGATATCCTGATACTGTACCGTAATAAAAAATATTTCACTATTCAAGTTTTCTCTAAATAATCATTTGTCATATCAATACAGTATTGGTAATTGTAATATACTGGATTTATAAAAATCATGCAAATATTGTACAGTATATGATATTATACTTTTAATTCTTTAACCATTTAAAATAGTTAAATGTATATCAATTAAATAAAACCATTTTAAAAGGAATATTTTAAAAGCCTATCTATTAGGGTATAATTAGTTTTTAATCATATTATTTAAATAAAAATGTTAAGAAATTGATGCATGCAATTGAACATAACATGCATTTATTTGAAAGAAAATAAATTAAACTATATGCTTTGTGTATTTAAATTAATCGCAATTAAAATTTATACATTGTAATAATAATCATAATATATTTATTTTAGATTTTTATATTAAATATTATTCAGTTATATAACTATTATATTATCTATATTGTTTGTTAGTAATTGTAAAATTATTTAGCATTTTGCCACAAACAGTACATCAAATTTATTTTTAGCAATTTGCTAGTAATATAAAAAAAATTATTGCTAATAAAATGATTTTCAAGAAATATATTTTCTGAATAATTGATTTTTTAATACAATATAGTATTGCACAGAATTGAATTGAAAGCATAGACTCTATGGCATAGAGTTTTGTCAGTTATTAATCTTTATGATCTCATTTCCTTAATATCAATTTTATATGAAATTCAGATAAATATAAAAAATTAGTAATAAATAACAAGTGATTAAGAAAATCAAATTTTTTAAAACTTATATTAGAGGCCAAAAATATGACAATTTCTCAGATTATTTGAATTCAAATAAACAGATTTATTTATTTTTATTAAATAAATGCTTCAATTCATAAATAAAACAAAATAATAGATAAAATAGAGATTTGAAATCATATGATAAGTAGTGACTTGATTTGAGTAACAAGTAAGATATGAATTGTCATTTATATTTATAAGAGTGTAATTAACTATAAGTTATAGTCTATAACTTTGAATATCAAAGTATCAGAGAATATTAGCGTAAATAAGTGAGAATTAAATACTTATTAAGCTTATTGAATGCTGTATGATTGAAAATATGGGAAATTTAAAATATAATTACAAAATGTAAAACACAAACGACTGACCTCTCACTGAAAGTAAAACTGAAGTCTCATCTTCACTGTATCTGTTGCTCACAATACAAGTGTAAGAATTAGTATGAAATTGAGTGGCATTCCTAATAATTAATAGCGCGTCGGGATGTGAATTCACGTCAGCTCTGATCTCAATCCCAAGTTTTCTCATGTCTTCATAACTAAGTTTTTGATTACCTTTGGAACCATTGTGTGAAATATAATATAATATTTAAAATTATTATCAAATTTATAATATAATAAACTTTCATATGAAGCAAATACTACCGATAAGCCAACGAATTTTGCCGACAGGATATCCCGTATATTCACAGCGTATGACCCGTCTGTCACCCTCTGCAACACTGTCTGTGTTTGGAAAGGGTTTCACTCGAATCGGTGCTATTCATCAAATCAATTGAATTTGAATGGGAGACCACTTGAATGCCAATTGAATAGACAGTACCTCTGAGTTGAATCATTTGTCCGAATTGTGAGCCACCCCTGGAAGACAAAGAGTCAACGCGGCACAGGTAGTCTCCAGAATCGACAACACTGGTAGCATCCCTTATTATTAAGTTAGACTCTTCTACTGTTCTCCTGTCGTCAATCTCGATTTTTATGCCATTTTTAAACCTATTATTTAAGTAATTACTTAATTGTCTATAATTATTGTCATTATAATTATCTTTTATACCAAAATATTTCGTTGTCTTTTGCTTTCGATAAGATATGGCACTTAAGAACAACTGTAGAGAGCTCTTCTTTGATCTCTTCAAATGCAATGTTTGGTTCGGGTATGGGATCAGCAGTTGAAGAAATGGGTTCAGATGTGATCACATCCAAGCGATGATAATTACGGCTAAAACTATTGCATCGATAAAATCCTGAGTCATAGGCACTAGCATTGGATACGACTATTGTCTCGATTCGTGTCATTTGAATACCAATCCTATTATTAAAACTAATTCTTTTGCTTTCACTGATTGGTAACTCATTTAGAGTCCATTTGGGAGCTTTGAATTGTGACATTTGACATGATATTTGAAAAGTTTGCTTTTCATTCACAAACTTTGGCCCATAATAGTCGACGTCCACTTTCTTCCAATCGAGTCCTTCCTCCTGAGCAAACACACCATCTGTTTGGTTATCAAACAATTCATAATTATTTCATTTGATTAGTATTATGATTACAACATGTCATGTGAACTATAATTATTCTTAGCAATTAATTATTCTTATACATTCATATTCATTTGAATTATTTTTAACGTAAACACATTATTAAAATAAAATCTTAAGTTTACCTGATAGTTGGTTTGCAATATAAAATATAAAAACTATTAACTGTGTATAAAATATATTCAATTTGCATGAAAGCCTCATTGTAATCTTTACTTAATTTAATTAAATAATATAAAACTTCAAGTGAGACACATTATTATTCCAATAATTATCTGAACATTCATATAATAAATGAGCCGAACCAATTATACTTTATATTCTAAATATGGTATAATTGAATTTGAAATTAAAATAAAAAATGATGAACAAAAAGCAATTAAATATTGTTGAGGAGTAAATCATATAAAGGTTTGCGCACAGCAAGGATCGGTAGGTCTGAGTTGGGCTGAATTGTGAGCATATTTTTATTTAAACTGCGATAAAGTATAACGAATGGTGCAGTTGTCGCAAGTCATGGTATTGTGAGCTAATTTGGGACACTCTTAGTCTCAGCTCTCCTTATCTTAAAATAGACTTCAGAGAGGGTTGGCTTCAACTTAATTGCATTGTTAAACACTATGTATTTATAATACAAATTTTGCTCATAAAGTACTACAATCTTTGCATCATACTATGGGTTGTGTTTAATCGTGATTTAACAACTTTATTTTGCATATATTTTTAATTCTAGTAAATATTTAAGTTTTGTGACTAATTATGACATTTACATTTAGTGTCAATCTTAAACAACATTGCTTCATTTTATTGAAAACTTCTGGAATAATACATTTAAGATATATAATTTTATAAAATAAAATTTGCATCTATAAATTGCTTTTAACAAATTTAATTAAATTCCATGTAAATATATTTACAGTATACCATACTTATATATAATTCATTTTGAATATAATAAAAATTAAATTACATGTAATTTTTATGCTTTCAATTATAAGTAGTGAATGGAATAAAACTTAATTAAAGTAGAGTTAATAAAAATTTAAAAGCATTGAATATTTAAATTAGTTTTAAAGTAGAATTTGAGATATTAATTTATTGATTTCTATAAGCTATTGTTAAAGTTAAATATTAGATTTTAGATGAAAGTGCTAAGGCTTGTTGAAAATAAAAATTTTATTATTAAATTATAAAAATATTACACAAAAAATTGTCAGCCTTTCATGATTTTGTTAAAATTTAAAAAACCAAAATTAGAAATAAATTTCATGTAATATACCGGTATATTATATAATGTTTAACTTTATATAAAATTATAAGTCATCCGGGTTTGCTATTATTGCATAATAATTTAAGATAAATAAATCAAGAAATTGATTAAATTGTTTAAAGTTGATCAAGCAAAACTTTATACAAAATATACTATATCTCCATTTCTTAGAAATTATAATATAATAATGTATAATTTAAAATAAAATTCTTATTACCAGTAAATAAATTAATGTTTAAAATTAGTTGTCTCAGTGTAAACAAATTAATATAAATAAAATAAATATTTAAAATTACTGTATTTTTATTTAAAAAATATAGAAATATCGTATATATGATTTAAAAAAGATATTTTAAATGCGCTATAATTAATTTTAATTAATCTCTTTTACATATGATTATTTTAACTAAATATAACATAAATAAAAATAAAAATAATTTTGTAACATTAGTTGTAATAAATAAAATAGTGGTCAAGCATTGACTGCAATGAACAGCATTGAGGGCAAGTAGTCTTTTGGGAGATTTTGTGAATCACAACTAATTCTTCATTTGTTTCGTATATAAATACGAAAATTGTTTTCTTTTTATTAACATTTCAATAAAATATGAAATTTAACAGCTTATTAACAAATTACACAAATAAATTATAAATTAATAAATTGCTTGAAAAATAAACAAATTATGGGTGGGGTTTACACATAAGAATACTGCAGATTGTTAGTCATAATATTGAATTGAATTGATGAGATATATTGGTACCACATATTGGGTTTGTAAAGAATAAAACAAAATGTAGAATATTTATCAAATGTGATATATATTGATAAACAATTTGATGGTTTAATTGAAATGAAGTAATGATTGAAATGAACAGACATTTGATGCAATGCATTGAGAAGCGAGCGATAAGTTAGGGAACTCTTGCGCATCGATTGGAGTGAATGTGTTTGTAGTGAATCTGCGATAAGTTATAACAATTGACGGTATAGTGAATGGTGTAATATATGGTGTATTACAGTATATGGTATACTATATTCAGTGAACGCTTATGAGGTCTGAATGAGACATAAGATGGCGAACGATGGCAACGAAGGAGAAAATCTTTCAAAAAATGATTGCACGGAAGAGAGCATTGAATCGTTGAGGAAAGAAGTGGAGAGACTGAAGACCCGTCTGGAAGAGGAGCGCAAAAAGCTAAACGACGTCACCTGTAAGCCATTTGAACCTGAACTGCCTCCCCTATCACCACATCCATCACATCCTCTCTATAACCACCATTCCTTCCAATGTTTCACTTCTTTTAAACTTACCATTCATTTCACATTAAAGAGCAATAAATTTCATTCAAATGTGTGTTCAGTTTCATCGGCAGCCGAACGACTCGATAGTGTAATCAATTTGAATGTGAAGCCGCGGCGGGTGTTGAAAGGACATCAGGGTAAAGTACTCTGTTCCGACTGGTCCTATGATAACAGACATATTGTCAGCTCATCACAAGACGGCA
Source organism: Oppiella nova (assembly GCA_905397405.1). Classification (NCBI taxonomy): domain Eukaryota; kingdom Metazoa; phylum Arthropoda; class Arachnida; order Sarcoptiformes; family Oppiidae; genus Oppiella; species Oppiella nova. Next base: position 13,699 of record CAJPVJ010000873.1, read on the forward strand.
AACTCATCATTTGGGACGCGTTTACCACTAATAAAGTATTTCATTCATTTATTACATCCATTTGCATCCAATACTAATAGCAAACTGTGTGTGAAGGAACACGCCATAACTATGCCAACCACTTGGGTTATGGCCTGTGCTTACGGGCCGACCGGCAATTTGGTTGCCTGCGGGTGAGTCACTGTCACCACACACTCTCATTCATGCCATCTATTCATACAATTCAATGTCTTGATGAACAGAGGTCTGGACAATAAGGTTACGGTTTATCCACTGAATGTTGAGGAAGACGTGGCCACCAAGAAGAAGAATGTGGGAACTCATACCTCATACATGTCTTGTTGTCTCTTTCCGGGAACAGATCAACAAGTAATTCAAACATTAATACAGACTGATCATGATCATTTTCAATAATAAGAGTGCATTTGTGCCGTAGATATTGACAGGAAGTGGTGACAGCACTTGTGCGCTCTGGGATGTCGAGTGCGCGTCACTCATACAGAGCTTTCACGGCCACAGCGGAGATGTGATGGCAATAGATCTCTCGCCCTCTGAAACGGGAAATACATTCGTTTCGACAGTAATTCAAACAAATCCACAAATAATACAAAAACCGATTATTAATTACAATGTCATCGATAGGGCTGTGATAGACAAGCGTTGATATGGGACCTCCGAAATGGTCAGTGCGTCCAATCATTTGAAGGCCACGACGCGGACATTAATTCTGTAAAATATTATCCAAGCGGTGACGCCATCGCCACCGCATCCGATGATTCCACTGTAAGACAACACATCATAATTGAAACAAATCATGAAATCAATGTCTAATAAATTGCAAAATATATCCCCTTTTAGTGCCGTTTATTCGACTTAAGAGCCGATAGAGAAGTTGCCATTTATTCAAAACAAAGCATAATATTTGGTGTGAATTCAGTAGATTTCTCGATTAGCGGTCAGTTATAAAGCAATATCCATTGAATAGCAATTTGTTTGACTCTATTTGTACGGAACTGTACTGACAGGTCGACTATTATTCGCCGGTTATAATGACTATACAGTGAACGTATGGGATACTATGAAGTGCTGCCGACTCTGTATTCTCTACGGCCACGAGAATAGAGTCACTTGTCTTAAGGTGTCCCCCGACGGAACGGCTCTGTCCACGTGTAGTTGGGATTTCAATTTAAGGGTAAGTGTGCTATCAATGCATGCCAATTGCACTGTTCATTAATCACTGCTTTCTGTCCGCTATTTTAGGTGTGGGCCTGATTTGTAATTAATACTAGTTTTTCAATATAAATAAGTTTAGGCTTTGTTTGCGGACTCTCTAACACTTTGTTAGACTCACTGAACAAATGTTCGGATCAATAGATAATAGATGTGATCGTTTGGGATCAATAAGAATCTGTCGATCGATGGAAACAGTGAGCAAACGTTGATTTTATAATATTCTATGCATTCATTACTTCAATTCGTAAATCACCGGAAGAATAGCTACTATTGTGACCAAAACTCAGATCTGAATTGATTGCGAGCAATGGGTGTAAACACAATACGATTGAGTGAATATAAATACATTTCCAATGATAAAACGGGACCACATTATCAATTGTATTAAGATTTTAATGTAAACTCTATTAAAATATTAACTTAAAAAATATTAATAATAAGTTTAAGAAAAATCACGAGTCATTCAAGAATTCAAGTCTTATGTTATAATTGAATTGATTTTATAAATAAGAAAATAATCAAAATCAATGACACTGTAATGATGGCTAAAATTTAAATTATATTTTAAAAAGCAATTTGATTATTTGAATACAATATGAGTTATGTATTGTATTTACTTATCTCTTCAAATAAATTGATTGATAAAACGTTTGCTCTTAATTTAATCTAAATTTTGCGCATTTTTATAGTGCCATTGAATTGTCATTAAATAAGTTTTAGTGTTAATAAAAGGCACAAATCATAAAAAACTGATAACATTTGTTTCCATTGTTTCCTACAAATTGGCATCAATTCTAATCTTATATTAAATTATGACACAAAAGAAGTTACAAATCATTTCTCAAAATTAGGGAATGAATTATTTTGTGTGAAAATAAGGCACAGAAATCACATTTTTATAATACAATCGACAAAACCTATTAATACTTAAACCACATTATTTTGTATTTTGCATATCGTTTATCGGGGTTCTCTCTATTGAATATTTGTTCGCTTGAGAACTACCGGTTCACTTGAAAACTACCGGTTCGCTTGAGTTTCAATTATATTAATTCTTATAAAAAGGAAACCATTCATCAAAATGGATGACTAATTACAAAAGGAAATGGAAATGTGTTTTCGTTACAAATATCAATACAAAAGACTACATCTTATAATACTTGGGAACCATTTGTTAGGGAAACCAATTCATAATAAATTAAAAGTTCTATACATTTGACTCAAAAACACAATTCAAAAAACTATTTGTCAATAATAATCATAATAATACAAAACATTACTTTTAAAAAGTATCCACAAAATTGAGTCAATAAATAAACTAAAGGGTCAGTTCTTTCAAGTGATCCAACTTTTTGAAAACAACTGAAAATGTGGGTCTCTTTTCGGGCTCCAAATCCCACGAGTGTTTCATTATCTCATAGACTTCAACCGGACAACCATCGGGTGCTTCCATTCGGTAACCCTTTTCCACGTGTTTCACCACATCAGCCAATGGCTATTCATACACAACAAATGGACAAATGGTTAGCAATTGTGAGCAAATGGTTTCAACTAAGTTATACGGGAATAGTCGTACAATTCTAGGATAGGGTACTCTTCCAAATGAGTAGATTTCCCACAAAAGTATTCCAAAACTCCACCTGTTTTTCAAATATACGGAGTATTAACACAACTGAATAAATATTGAATCAATGAATGAATGAATGGCTCACATATCAGACTTATTGGAGAATTTGTTGTGTCGGAGAGCTTCGGGTGCCGTCCATTTGATAGGAAACTTTCCGCCTTCGAGATTGAAGGTCTCATCTCTGGCTAAACCAAAATCACATACTTTTGCGATACAGTCTTCGGATATAAGCACATTCCTGGCCGCCAGATCCCTATGCACCACATGTTTTGACTCTAAATAACTCATTCCGGCGCACGTGTCGGTCGCAAAATTTATTTGATCTTTTTTGGTCACGTGATGCCTTCCTCTGGATCTCAAGTAGTCAACCAGAGATCCCTTTGCCATAAATTCGGTGATCAAACAAATAGAGGGTCCGTCAAAGACAACACCCAATAATTGAACTAAATTTTTGTGTCTTAAAGATGTCATAAGACTGGCTTCTGTTAAGAAGTCTTGTGCGGCTTTACTCGAGTCCTTGAGCTTCTTGACGGCCACCTTCTGGCCCCTCAAAGAGCCCAACAGTACGTCTCCAAACTCTCCCTTTCCGAGAATCTCTCCGAGTTTCAAGTCATGCATTTTGATGACCCAACCCGCGGCTTCAAATGCCTTCGAGTCTACACTGAACTCAAAACTTCCACTTTTAGGAACTGATACGCGAAGGGTTGTACACAAGCCGTCCGCGTCCGCGATATAGTGCTGTTAAACATGAAATTCAATTAGTTTTCTCATAATTACGGCTATTATTGCAGTAACATATCAACAAAGTTTTATTACATCCACGAGTTGTGACAGATTTTCAAAGTATTCCTCCTCATCGATGGTTAGCTTATTATCTTTATATATGACTCTATAGTGTTCGACCCGATTGTTGAAACACACGCATAGAGTGTAATCCCCGGGAAAGTTAGTGCTCTCTCTCACCAAAAATAAGCCGTCCTTTAGATAAGACATTATAACCATTAGTTTGTCATCACATGAATCGTGTGAATAGTTTACAGCTCTGGGCATAAGAAGCGCTTCGGCCTCATCTCTGGTGATCTTTCCGTGAAACCAATGCATTGCATTCAACTTCACTTCAGACCTCTTCTGGATATAATTGGCGGGAATGAGGCCTTCCCTGCCGTCCACGTGTCGCGCTCTGTACCAGTTTGGGTCCTATAGTACATCCATTATATCATTACATATCATATCATACTTAAGACACCATTAGAAGACATACTCTTGTCTGGTGTGTTATCGTCAGAATGTCTCCCTTTTCGAAGGATAAGTCCTCCTCAGCCTTACCACTGAAGTGATATCTCGCCACCACTTCTGTCCCAATTGGCCACTAAATGGCAGACATATCAACACATATTAATGTGACAATTCATAGCATCAGATGCAGACATACCCCTCTGGAAGTGATTCTTTCGTCACTCATTACCATAACGTTATTAAAAGCACTTCTGTGTAAGACTTGTGTTCATATCGTCGACAAGACATTGATTTATAGACACAACTCACAAATGACCACTTAATTGGTTAATAGATATTCTTGTATTCAATAAGTACTCAAATAGTGGACACTTTTTGGTGATTTACAAAACAGTATAATATTTGTATCTAATTGTCATTCAAATACAATTAGAAACGATTGAATGATTGATTGGTTGTAAACGTTGGCTACAAATGTAGAAAATATGCAAAACTATTAGAAAAAGTGTTGAGTATTGCATAACATTGTATGCATTCATACAAATCAATACAATTAGTGTCCAAATGATTGTTAATACAAATTGAGAGTCAAGTGAAATCACATTAACATTGATTGAGTCGTGAACACAGTGTTGAGTGCATTGGTGTGCATGACATCAGGTATTGTATTCATGTGAATGACAGTGACGTGAATAGGTATAGATGTGGTGATCACATAATCATCATTACACTGATTGTGGTTTAGTTATACTAACCGTAATGTTAGCACTGATTGAGTGTTTGGCAAAACAATACAACAAATACCACACAATATGTGGACATTGGATGACATGAAAGCGCTTCATAAACACCATTACATTATTATTACGGTATGAATGCATTGCAGTGAAAGTGACACTCAGTGTCTGCCCATTCAGCCAATGCTATGCCTTTGAATGGGTTTGAGTGAATGGGCTATGAATGCAATGATTGTGTAATACTTATGACACTCTGTTTGTTGACATAGACTGCAGTGATTGACTGCAACACCAATACACCAGTGGATCCACTGATCACTGATTCACTCTTTGTTTACATCTCACACCACATATACTGTGAGACATGCTGTGAGTGCAGTGTATGGCAAGTGATCAGTGAAACAGTGATGAGTGCCGAGGAGTGCAAGACATCAGTATTGCGACGATTGGGTGACAGTGGCAGAGATGGGCCGCAGTATGAGCTGAGACTGTCGTTCCTGTCGTCCGCCCTCAACAGCTACCGGTGCGACTCAATACTCAAACCATTTCCACACCAATACATGCAGTCGCACACCACTGACAAAGACTTTGATTGTGTCGTATGTCTTCATGTCTTCATGTCTTCATGTCTTCATGTCTTCATTCATATTCATGTCTTTCTATTCACTTGTATTATCTGTTTAGAGACGAGACTTAGAGTCGATTCCCTGCTTAAGTGAGTTGAATGAAGACTACCAGATGTCAGACAACTGTTGGCAACTTCTTCATTGGGTTATGACTTCGGGATCCTTTCAACTCATACTCCGATCCATTGACTCACAACAAGTACTCATTGATTACTATATCCTATAAGACATAATCCATTCTCACTATGAATTGTGGGCAAAGATGTGCCATATATTGAATGCAAACCAGTTATCGCTGAAGAACTTTAAGCCGACGCTTATCTTCGAAGTGGTGTCTCAGCCGAAGAGGTCGTTCACAGAAGCGAAAGAGCGTTTCGGTACGTTTTGGGCGTTTCACGGGTCGGCCGTCGAGAACTTCCACTCCATTGTCCACAACGGACTCGTCAATTGTCTCAATAAAGTAAACCATTGTCTCCATCACTCATTACTAATACATTACTCATGAGTTATATGGCTATAGAGAGCCCTTTACGGTTCGGGAACTTACATGAGTTCACAACTAAGCGTTGCCATTGAGTTCAGTCCATTCGGCCGAGGGTGGAACAAGTCATCGCTCGGCAAAGAGATCAGTTGTGT
>CAJPVJ010000874.1:0-16941 GCA_905397405.1 Oppiella nova
ATCTAAAATCAATTAATTCTCATCAAATTCTAAAGGTTTTATTGCCGATAATTATAAAAGAATATTATAATTGATTTAAAAAATAATTATTACTTATATAAAGTTAGAATTTAATTTAAAATATTAATTGATTTATATAAGAATAAATTTTATAAAATACTTTTATCATTAAATATACTGTAACTAAAAATGAAATAAATTCTCTAATAAATATGGTGTTGATTAATGTTTTTTGGCAATAGTTAGATATTTAAATATGAATTTCTATCTTATACTTATATTTTTATTGAACATCACTAAAATTTTTAAGATTTATTTACTTGATATTATTTGATGATTTATAATAAGTGAAAAACAATATAATAATACTGGCAATAATAATAATAATAACTTAATTAATATAATATATTATATGCGATTGATGAGAGAACGATATATTTTATGTGAAATTATTTGAATTTTCTTGTTATTAAATTATAAATCATTATCTATTATCTACATTTTACTTCATATTAAAAAGTAAAATATAATAATAAATATTTTATTTAAATTATTACTGTAAATCGATTATTACAAGCACACCTTTAATTTAATTTATTTTACTATATATTTGCAATAAATTTTCATCGATTTTCAAAATAGATAGAAATATTTGACGCAAAAATATTTTATTTGACGTTTGGTTTGGCATCAAAGTCACAGAAAACTACATTAAATTCTACTCATTATTCGCTATCAATGGTGTCCTTAAAACAAATATTATTAAAATCATTGACTCTTAGAAAATAAAACCGATAACTGAAATATGTCTGAAAATAGATGAAAAGGTCGTCCGAAAGACTACCTCAAGGATGTGCTTAACTTTAATAACATTGAGAATACGATCGAGAGATTGAATTCAATTTTGACATAATATTGAAATCACATTTTCCTCTATCAATTAACTTCTAATAATTATTATTGAAATTAGTTTTTTTAAAAACTTTAAGATTATCATAAAATATTTAAGCATATATTTTCACTGATAAAGTAAATTGAAAATTTAATATAAAAATTCAAACACAGAATAAATACGTTAATAATTTATTAATAATAAGCTTAATGTAGGTTATTAGTAGATATACGTAACTGAGCTTTAAATTATTAATTCAATTATAGTAAATAATTATATTATAAAAATGAAAGTTAATTTATCTGTAAAACATAACATAATAATTATTACTTTATCAATTAACTAAATTATAATCTAGAATAATTTTCTATGATTCCAGTTTTAATTGGTAACAGATTTTTAAAATGAATATCTTAACAAAAATGAAATTCATATGAGAGTCATATAAATAAAGATATAATAGCATTAGACCACTGGATATAATGAGATATCTTAACATATTAGGTAATATAACATTGAGTATTTCAATTAATATAATAAATATTTCAGAATAATCTCAAGGATTAAAAACTAATCTTAGATCCCATAGAAGGGAAGGACAATGAAACACATTTTACTTAAATTTTTGTTCAATTAAATCATTTCCATGTCTATAACTAATAATTGTTATATCCGTGTATGTCTACTGAGTTGTCTAATATTGACTCAATCAATACGTGTATTCCAGTGAAAAAGCATTGAAACCCAAGTTTAAAGTGAAATATTTAATCGATTAATTTATTATATAAGTTTCTCTAATATTAAATTACTTGAAAACCAGATTTTATTTTGTAATAAAAACCCATTGAATTATATTTTAGTTTTATTATATCATTAGGTTATCGATGCTTTCAAATAAATGACAACATTATCTCGTAGTCTAATAATATACTGTAGAATTTGTAACCAAAGAATCAATATATAAAACTTGTATGAAAAACAATATACAGTATTAATATATCATTGTTTTACACTTTTATGCCTAATATTTACTTATTGCTAATTAGATGTGTCTCTCAACTGGAGAAGGAGTACAATTAGGATTGAATTTCACATAATTTTTTATACAGAATATTATAATGAATAATGTATTGAATGATATGCAAATATAATACATATACTTATTGCTAATTAGATGTGTCTCTCAACTGGAGAAGGAGTACAATTAGGATTGAATTTCACATAATTTTTTATACAGAATATTATAATGAATAATGTATTGAATGATATGCAAATATAATACATAAATTTGCAGCTATAAATACATGATACGGAATTGTTGTCATAAATTTAGAGTCAAATTATAACTCTTGCTTTTGTTTTTTATAAAATAATAGATGAGACCATAAATTGGGTCATTTATTGAGAAGTATCTTGATTTAGCAATTAGGCATTAATATATTAGTNTACATAAATTTGCAGCTATAAATACATGATACGGAATTGTTGTCATAAATTTAGAGTCAAATTATAACTCTTGCTTTTGTTTTTTATAAAATAATAGATGAGACCATAAATTGGGTCATTTATTGAGAAGTATCTTGATTTAGCAATTAGGCATTAATATATTAGTAAATTTGAAACCATGGACTAAAGTACTAAATGAAAGTCTTGGAACAATAAAAAGCTAAATGTTTTATTATGTATTATTATATTTGCTTTTAATATTCTAAGTGCAGCTGAGTATACACTAATCACAATACAAATATTGCAATTCATTATTGAATATAATATACAGAGAGAGAGAGAGAGAGAGAGAGAGAGAGAGAGAGAGAATTTAGAGTCAGACTAATTTTGAGACAGAATACGCTATAATGACGTTATGTTATCAAAGTAACGTAGAAATGCATTTATTTTAATTTTTACTATTTACTTTAATCCACGATAATTTATATTCATACTAGTATATATTTATTTATTTAATTAACGGATTTGTACGGACTAACGAATAGGATATTAAAAAAGTAAGTAATTAATTAAGTTCACAATAAAAGGATTGTCTGGTTTCGGTTTAAAAGGCAAAATCCTTGTTTAATGATTTGTATTTTAATTAGTAAAAATTAAATTGACATAAAAGTAATAGCTAGCCATGATATATAAAACAATGACAACTTTATAAAAATGTTACTATAATTAAATCAAATGATTGTCTAACTCTCACAGTATTTCATGAAAGAGATATTGAGATTAATATCAGTGTAAAGAAAGCATTGGATATGAGGTCAGTCTACACGCGGGTCTCGACAGGAAATCATCGCATTATTAAGTGAGTGAATGTTGTATTAATAGAAATCTATTGTAATGCCAAAATCATTTGCATTTAAATACATTGTGTTGTCTTTTATTGTTAATGACATTTAAATCCTGTATAAATTTGTTGGCACCTGTCAATACGGTCCCAAATAGTGAATCATATTTAAAATTATAGTAATTATTGGCAATAAATTATTTGTAATGAACTTCATTTGTCTATCGAAATCGCTTATAGATTTCGTGAATATAGCGGTTGAATGTTAGTTGCATTTATAAAAAACATCATTTTAAAAATGGTTTATTAAATAATAAATTGATTTCCGTTTCATTCATGTGTGAAAATTATAATACATTTCAAATTAATTTCGCTCAACACCTGAATGCACTCAAAAACAATTGAGTGTTAATGAGAGACTCGTAATTTCAACACTCAATTTCGACAAAAAACTCATTTGACATTAATTTTACAATCAATTGTGTGACAAATAAATTCATTGGACATATAAATCGATGACTATATGGCTATAAAGAAGTAATAATTTTCTCGAAAATCGATTTCAATCCAATTCTTAGGTTTCGAAATATTCTTATTATAATTCTATAAATAAAACACAATTCTTATGAGAGTAACAGAATTATTACCAACAAATATATATGGCTTATAATTAATGCATTTTATATTGCATTTCATATTTCTGGCAGTTTTGCAGAATATTTTTTTTGTAATAGTGTTGAGTTTATTGCCAAATGACTGACCGTTAAAGCCATTACACATTACTTCAAATCCCAATCTCACGATAATGTTATCTAAAAACTGTTTTCATTGCCATAACGTGTAGTGAACTTTGAAAACGAAAGAAAATTCACCGGAATTTGAGACTCAATGAGAGAATATTTCTCAGAATAACTCCAGCGATGAATGGGAAGGGTTTGAGAATTGAATATAAATACGGCATATGTTTTGGTGAATGAGTTTTCCCGCTGATTATCATATGTGTCGTTAAATCTAGCCTTTAAAGTACATTGTTTGTTTATATGAAAAAAAATCTAATTATACAAATTATAAAACTATATAATTAATGTGTTTAAGTGAGTTCTAAGTATTTAAAATAATTTCTATTAATATATTCTGACTAATGATAATTGTCGGACACAAAGAAACTCTTATTCTCACTGCTCTAAGACTTAATTAATATAACTGTTTATTTACATAAAATAATTAGATATAAAATATGCGAGTTTTGTTTCTCAGAAATTTTATTTTTGATACCTTTTCTGCTTAGCTTTCTCTCTATAAATAAAATAATAGAAACCTTTATTATTATTTGTGCGAAATATTGACTCGTTTTTGTTATTCAAGTAATGCTTTGGTTATAAAACTGCAAAATTGATGCCATAAGTAATATTCTCACCGAAATTGTTATTATTATTCTTGGCTCAAAATTTATAATCAAATTCAAAAGCAATTTGCTATTGTTATTATAAAAAATTAATTATCAAAAAAGAAAACAATGTTTAACATAAAGATATGATCACATTATTATAACGAATGTAATTCAAGTGGTATTTGCACTCAAAATAGTGTTTACATAATCATCAATAAAATCTAAATCTCATTAAACTTCATATTTTGTAAATGATTTAATAAACAATAGAAAAGTATTATGTGTTAAAATTGAATGACTATATTAATTAAATTCAGTGGAAAAGTGTTCATAAAATTATATATTTTCTAAAGATTAAGGATATGAGCGATGAAATTATTATAAATATTGCACACAATTCCAGTTTAATAACAGAATTGAAAATAATAGCAATGTCAATATTAATTAGTTTTAAATTGAAAATAACAATCTAGGAGAGAGAGAGAGTTTCTTAAATTTTATAACCTGTAGCTTTACCTAACAATAATAAACTAATAATAAAGTAATAAACTTAAATTAAATTGTAATTTACACAAAACTTTACGTAATAAAAATTAATACTAAATTATATAACATTATATAACATAAAAATAGAGGCTCTTAAATGTCAAATGAGACAAACCTAACCAAACCTTGTTTGGTTTAAATCTTATCCAAAGGCATAAAGCAAATAAAATCAGCGATTATGTGACCTTAAGTGACATTTTCATTTCCACCTTAATTGTACTCAAATAAACCATTAAACCTTCAGTTTTGTCACTTAAATAATAAGAATTTTAGCAAATATTGAATAAACACATAAATCTGTTTATTGAAAATGTACTCAAAATGATAAATAATTTTACAATTTATGAATAATCGTGTAATTAATACGAATTGCATACAAGAAATGAATTGTCTGTTGAAACGATGAACTATTGCTCTGTTGAGTGCATTAGTTATCTTCAAAATACTTGAAAATATATCTGGAAATCAAATTAAGTAAACTGTTTATTGAGTTTAAACAATGATCTCATAAACAATACATTCAATCAATTAAACTATTAATTGGTTTGAAATAAGTTTTGCTGATAAGACAGACAAAGATCGTCACAAAAGCGTCAAAATAGGCGTTCATTTCCTAAGAGTTTCTATGTTTTAGTTAAACAAAAAAGTGTTAAAATATTCTTAAAAATGAGTGAAAAGTCAAAACTTCTTCGCGAAGACTCGGACGACAAGTCCAAACGATACGGTAGTGTTAGCTATAAATACACATTAATAGACTCGGTTCCCAAGTGAGTGAACAGTGTTTGGCCACTAACTACCCAGGACAATTTGTGACCCTATTATGAATGACCACTTATTGTGAACTTCTTATGTTTCAGAACCCATTTCACCAAAAAGCACTGCATTTTAGTGAGCGTCGCCTTACTTGTAGTGATTATCGCATTTTCGGTCACTTTAGCGCTCGGTTTACCGAAACTCAGACACAAACGGAACCTCTATTTGAAGGGAGAGTTCATTGTGTCAAATGCCGAGGAAGCCGTCTTCAAGTCATCGGCCGTTGTGGTGGACGGACAGCCCTGCGCTCAGATCGGGAAGGATGTCAGCGAATGACTTAATTTTATTAATGAATTATATTCTCACGAATATTCTGTTGTGACCGACAGGTGTTGGCCAGAAATGGGTCGGCAGTCGACGCGGCCATAGCTCTGCTCTTTTGCGATGAGATAGCGAATCCTCAGAGCTCTGGGATTGGCGGAGGATTTCTTATGGTTGTCTACAACAGGTATATGACATTTGATTGATTATGTTTACTAAAAAACCGTACAAATGTTTCCGCAATTACTGTGATTAGAGTCAATAAAACAAGTGAAGTGATTGACGCCAGAGAGACGGCACCGAAAAACATAGACATCAATCTCTTCAGAGACAATAAATCTCTCTTAGAAGAAGGTATTGTTTGAGCCCTTTATTAGTGATAATTTGGTGTCAAATATGATTAACTCATTGGTTGTCCATATCAGACGGGCTGTCGATTGCAGTGCCGGGTCAGCTGAAGGGAATGATTTTGGCTCATCAGAGGTACGGCAAACTCAACTGGTCTTCTCTGGTCGAGCCATCGATCGCTTTGGCCCGCAATGGGATTGTCGTCAACCAGTATTTGGAAAAGATTTTATTGGAGTCACAGAAAGAGATACAAAGCGAAGAGACCCTAAAAGAGCTATTTGTGAACAACGGAACGGGAAATCTGTATAAATCTGGAGATACACTCAAAAGACCCAAATTAGCCGAGACTTTAGAAAAGATCGCCAAAAATCCCGAAGACTTCTATAGCGGATCCATTGCTAACGACTTGGTTACAGACATTCAAAGTATGAACGGAAACATAACAATCGATGACTTGAAGGGCTATTCGGCAAAAGTGCGCCAATCAGTCAATGTGTCCATTCATGGCGGGGACTACACTCTGTTAACAGTTCCCCCTCCTGGAAGTGGAGCACTGGTAGCCTATGTGCTCAACATTCTCGACAATTACAACACCACTTGCAATGACACCCGTGATGTTAACCAACGGATACTACACTTCCATCGCTTCGTTGAGGCGTTAAAGTTTGCATTTGGGAAGCGATTAGGATTAGGAGATCCAGACTTTGTGGACAATACAGCGCTCCTCCAGAATATCACTTCTAAGACATGGGCGCGAAAGACACAACAACTCATACTAGACAGGGCTCAACCCAACTCTTATTACGGACTGACGGGACAGCTAATCAATGATGAGGGAACGGGTCATATATCGGTGATCGCACCCAATGGGGACACCGTTTCCGTCACTTCTAGTATTAATTCGATATTCGGATCAAAACGGATCTCTCAATCGACGGGAATTATACTCAACAATGAGATGAAAGACTTTACGGTTGAGACGAGTGGTGCACCATCTGAGACAATACCCAACGGTATGAGTGGTGGCAAACGACCCCTCACTTCGATGTCTCCCACAATCATAATCGACGAAAATGGCGACACAAAGCTCGCAATCGGGGCCATCGGTGGCACCAGAATAGTGTCGTCAGTCGCTCAGGTGTTGTACCAAATCCTATGGAGATGTCAGACACTAAAACAGGCGACCGACACCTCCCGTCTCTATTACGACATCAACACAAACCAAGTGTTATATGAGGCGGAGTTCCCCAAAGTCTATACGGACGGACTCTACCATTTCGGGCATTACTTGGCCGTCGATCACATTATTTCATCGGTTTATAGTATTTTCGAAACAAACTCAACGTTAAGAGCATTAGTCGATCACCGAAAGGGCGGCTCTTCCGATGGCTTCTAATTGATCCGCAAATTGTTGTCTCAATTAAATGATAATAAATGAGAAATGAATGAAAAATGACAAATTAGTTCATTATTTAATCCTTATATTCATTGCATCTCATTATAAGTCATAAAATAAGCATAAATTAAATAAAATAATAATTAGTTCTAAATTTGTACAAATATTTTAAGATTTTGTCTATTATTATAAATACAATAATAATAATAGTTAAATGTGTTGTTGTTTTGAAAATATAAATACTTTAGAATTTAGTAAAAATGAATAAATTGTGATATACCTGTATATAATTATAAGTTATTTGGAACTGGTATTGATTGGCACAAAAAAGCTTTAAAATATAATTTAATTAAAACCTATTTAAAAATAATAATACATTCGCATCGGGTGTTCACAGTTTGAATGTCATACCAAGGTTTGCTCACAAATCATATATGAATTCACATAAATTTCATTGAAATAAACTTTAAAAACAAATCTTTTAAATAACAAAAGAGTGGATCAGTTGATCAGTTTTGTATCGCAATTGCAACTCAAAAATAAAACATTCGCTTACTTTGCATAGAAAAGCCCATTCAATGCGATTCTCATCATATCGTTGTACCCAATGGTATGAGAATGGCATTAGATTTGAGCAAAAGAGCTATTATTTCATAGTTAGTCCATAGAATCAATCAGTTATTTAGTCATCTGATGGACACGTATTTATTATTATCCAGTATTTGGTTTTCAATTAAATCTTATAAATTAAAATGTTTTAAATATTTATATATACGTTATGCACAATAAAATGGCAACAAATCTGTCGGAAACGGAGGCATTATTTATACTTTGAATTAAAAATACATATAAGTCTTAATCGAGTGGTGTTTGCGATGCTTATCCTTAAACCTCGTCCGCGACATGCGTTTCGCCATTATTTTTGGTGATTTCTATAGAGGGATGGGAGTTGTGTTGGTTATCGGCGGCACTCCCGTCCACTTTCTTTTCTAAGTCCCGGATGCGGACCTCGTGTTTCAGAATAATTGCTTTCAATTTGTTTAATTCCGACACTAATTCCTCGACGCGTTGGTTGGATACGCCGGACGACACGCCGCCGCCACCCGATCCGCCCCCGGACGACGGGTTCGGTGAGCCGGGCGGCGATGGTGTCGAGCCTCCCGATGAGGACAACTGCTTCTTTGCCGGCAGTTTGTCCAACAGATTTGGCTTCTTTTTGGCAACTTTTAAGTCTTGCTTTTTGGTGGACTGATAGCCCTCTTTAAGTGATACCTACAGAAGTGATACAAATCCAGTTAACACACAAACCATTCACTTAGGATTCGCATCAACACATACCAGAACTGGTTCCCTGTCCTCTCCATTATACCATTCCTCTGCGGTGAGCGCCGGTATATCGCTAATAGTGTCCGGGTATAAGTCGTCTTGAAATAACTCAGACTAACGTCAAAAGAAAAAAACAAAGAATTTAAAGTATTTTAAACATTTGACAAATAATTTTATAAAAAGAAAATTAGAAATACTGTAATCGTATTTTGAAATCAATTTATATTTGCAATTGTTTTAAGGAATGTTTGCTTCAAAACCGCAATAATCTTGTAATCGAGTATAGAAATAGAAACAAATAAAAAGGATTCACATAATTAACACACAAATAAAAACTATTTCGAAACTTTTATGCAAATTATACTTGACAACTTTTTATACGCTATTTCTATAATTACATCAAATGTGCAAAACTTTTCATTTAGACACAGATTTGGCTTAAATTCAATGTAAAGGTTGCGAGGGTTTGCTTTTATGTTTGTTTGAGTGACACTTGGAGTGGGAGTCATGTAAAGGCCATACCTTTCGAGGAACAGTGAATGAAATCACTTCGCAGAAGCCTTTCGTATGAAGTTTGAAGAGTCGGGCGATTTCACAGTTAAGTACATCACAGCCGCGCTTTGGCATAAACCCGATGCCTCGTTGCGGTTCACTGGACTGGTAGGTACTGATGTAGTGGACAAACGGAGGCTCGTCTGTGATCTCGAAGTATCGGATATTACTGTCGCCCTTTACACCAAAAATCAAAGGCATTAGTTTGAGAGCAAAACAAAATGAATAAATTCTTTGCATACCTTTGCGCACAAATAGACGAGATTTACATCGGGATCATAGAAGGGAAATAAGACACCATTACTGGTGTCCAACACATCCAAAACGATGGGTTCGCTGAGCGCCGATTCGCTGCGCAGAGAGTACTGTCGTTCACTCATTTTGGAGAAACCAGTCGTGAAAATCAGATTATTTTTTAAATATATGGCTCTCTGGGTCTTCGCGCCGTCGTGTCCGTCGCCCTCCTGTTCCCACAAATCGGTTCGTTAATTAGGATAATAACAACACAAACGTCTGTGCAGTGCGTGTGTCTCGGCATGGCTTACGTGTTCGAGTTCTCCAGAGCGCGGGTCGTAGACGCGGATCTTCTTGTCTTTGGAAGTGGTCACGAGATGACTGCCGTCCCAACTCCACGACGCGTGAAACACCAGGTCTGGCGAGTCAATCATCGCCAGTATCTCAGCGGTGCCCACATTCCAGATGATCACTTTGTTGTCCGATCCCACGCTCAACAGCACGTTGTTTGCCGACGGATGCCATGACAGGAATCCCACTCTTCTCTGGTGTCCGTGCAGTTCGACCACCGGTTCGGTGAGCGTTCGCGTGAGGCCGTAGTCCGGGATTTGCCAGCATTTGACTGTTGTGTCTTCGGAAGAGCTGGCGATCACATTATCATTGAAAGGACACCACGCGATGTCTAGAACCGGCCCTTTATGTCCAGTTACTAACGGCGCGTTTACATCAACGCGTCCAGACTTTAAAGTAATTTTTAAAATAATTATTAATTAATGTGAGAAACTAAACATTTAATGAGTTTTTTGATAAATAAATATTCAAAGGTTTAATGTACTTTGCATTAAATGAATTATATTAAATTTAAATACAATTTCAGAATAATTAAAGTGTTAATTGTTTACATTATTTCTAATTAATTAGTAATTACCGTAAAAAGCGATAATTAAAAGCCTGAAAGTGAGGTCACAAGAGATCATGTTTTCAAAGACTAATATTTACTTTACAGTTAAGATTAAACCAAAGACTGATTTATTGCCCGAAATATAAAACTCTGAGAACTTAATCTCAAATTGAAATAACTATCGCAACAAACCCAACAGTGTGTATACAATAATATACGATATGAATGTTTTTTATTTATAATTTACTAACAGAAACGAAATTAAGATTATATTAGAGATAAAATAATTATTTAAAGAAATATAAATCTCATAAATAATAAAGAAATTAATGCTTATATAAGGCGATGGTATGGTTTATGAAGGTATGGAGGGGTCGAGCATAACGTTTAACCTTCTTTTTAGACTATTGTTTAGCTGAACATCACTTTGAGTTCATTTGAATCCCTCTAATAATTGAATTGAAAATTAATGCCATTTAATAGAGGAGTTGTTTCCTATAGAAACACAACTTAAGTATTATTATTATTATGTAATATTATATGTGTTATCAAACGTTTGCCCATAAAATAGGGTTAAGACACATAACGATGTGTTATTCAAAACAACACGATTTGAGTTTACGATTCTCTCTCAACACACAAATTCATTGCAAATATTGTTTAATTGAAAAACATATCACAAAAATCTTAACAAATTCATAGATTTCTAGATTAGACACATCTCTAAAGATATCAATTATATTGTTATTGCAATCAAATTATTCTAATAGTAATACACATAAAGTCTATGAAATGAAAGTCTAATTACTGTTTCAACTCATGTATAAAACCATATATTCTTTATGGCAATAAAAATCCAAAATTGAAAACAAATGCTTTTATAAAATAAGAAAAAACGCTAAATTCGAGTAAAAATGTTCTCATTTTATGTATGAAAATTTCAACTCATGTATAAAACCATATATTCTTTATGGCAATAAAAATCCAAAATTGAAAACAAATGCTTTTATAAAATAAGAAAAAACGCTAAATTCGAGTAAAAATGTTCTCATTTTATGTATGAAATAAAATTTCAAAATTACAAGTTTTTTATATAAATCTGTGTGGATATAACGTAATGGTTTAAGAATTTATTGTAAACATCACGTAATCCCTTATTAATAAGTTATGCGAAAAACAAATAAATTAATTGAATAAATAAAAAACAATTTATTTTAAAAAACTTATAACGAAAACTTCAATTTCGAGCCAAAAAGTAGATGAGCTATAAATTAGGCCGCAATCAAAACCACTGACTTTATATAAAATACTAATCATTACATGTCTTAAACTTTTCAGTTTAATTGTGTCAAAAAGTGCCGGTGATCTAAATGTGTATAATGTAAGTGTCAATAACTCTATTCACGTTTACCATTAAATACCTTTTGAATTCTTGAAAACCAATTTTACAAAAACTTTGTTTTTAACCAAAAAAATCTATAATTTTAATCATAAAAAACAACTCAAAACCCAAACTACACTTCAGTTATTAACTACATATACATATAATTGTCGATTAAATGCACTGTATTTCGGAGTTAAAAGGGAAGGAAACCAAAAGGAAATTAAAATACATTTTACTATAATTAAAGAAATACATATTCGTGTCGATTTGTGATCTAAACATATTTGTAACTAACAAACATTTATGGCTTTCCAAAATATAACACAATAACTAAAAATATATCTCAAACTATAATTAGAGGGCCGATGAGCACAATACGATACGATGTTTAAGTTGTGGGTTAAACATAGATCACACATCATCTCACACTTCAGACATTCATATGATATGCAATGCATTGGTGTTTAAGTATAGAAAACTTAACATCAATTTCAAAACACACATTAATTATATCGGAAAACCAATTGTTGGCAATAAATACTGCAATCGATTGAATCGCAACCAATGATTCATAAAAGATTGAACACAATCTCAAATCAAACCATTAAACTAAAGCCTCAATGAATAAAAACACTTCATAACACATAACATCCATAAAACACTTAAATCCAAAATCAATAACAAAAAACTACAACTAATTGTGTCAAACACGAGAAGACATCTCATGTAATGGATATCTAAGCGACAAATTGAGATGACAAGGGAGAGGGGGACGGGAGGGGGCGTGTGGTCTGTCTGTGGACTCACTTTATTGAGCGGCAGGACGAGGAAGGCTCCGCCGCCGGCCGCTTCGATCACGACGGCCACAAACTTGGGGTTCACGGCACAGAAGTTGGAGTCCCACGAGTTCTTCGAGATCCTGATGTTGTCGTAACAGTTCTCCTTCTTCAGGGCCTTTCCAAACACGTGACGAAATTTACTCGTCCTTACGATCCCTTTAGACATGTCTTGCGCTGCAATTAAATACACGTTAGAAATGCGGAGCTTCACTAGTTAACCGTTTGTAAAGCACAGTAATCAATCGGTAAGTAGAGTAATATATACTATACAAACCCGGGATTTACTCGCGAGTAATATACTTTACACTCAAGAAACTCTGTGAACACCGAGCGGATTCGTGTCAAACACTCCTTCGCGAGTCACCACTAAATAGGACTCAATGATAGTCAAGACATTCATCCGTCAATCGACTGGACACTCAAAACACGGCATAATTGTCGGTATATTAGCCCTCATTTAAACTCGCATTTAATTACGGCTCACAAAACACTGCAACTTATTATTAATACAATTATATTTTCATTAACCGTATAATGAATACTAAAGTTAATCGCAAAAGTATTTAACAAACAATTAGTTTTTGTTAATTAAATTTACTTTATTCAGAGAAATGTGGAAATATAGTTATAATGAGTATATAATATTCTACTATTAATGGAACTCACATCACAACTTATATGCTACTAACTCATTTACCATTAGTTACTCATAATCACTGTTAGTTTAACTACAACTTACGTTACTTGTGTAAGTTACTTACCTACTAACATACTCTGGTGTCCACACAATCAGTGCCACTGATAGCAGCGATGCACACAATTATGTGACAAATATTTCTACGAGATTACAGTTAATCCCTTCACACCTCACACGGCAATGGCTTAATCTAGTGGTTAAATCACACGCCGATTGTATTGACACAACAATTATGTGACACTATTCTCGCCAATCAGTGTCTCCTTCTATACATGTATTGCAATGAGAGTTGAGTTCAAAATGCAATTGAAATTCACAAAAGATTTGTTTCAAAAGCGAGTAATGCTTTTGAGTCAACGGTTGTGTGGAGAGTGAGAGCGCGTGCGCGGCATTGCACTCCTTCTATGGCACTATTGAGCCATACGCAAACTATTACAGGCTTACCATTGCTTACCATTGCTTACCATTGCTTACCATACAGTCATACAGTCGTACAGTGGAGTGAAGTGTTAGATCATAACAAACTCGTGTCATCCATCACCCCATCCCTCCCTGCCCTCCCATTCCCCTCCACTCTCCCCCACTCTCCCGTACACTACCGGCTATTACACACACAATCGCACCAATTAATGCTTACCAACAGATCATACATATAATTGGTGTCTATGTCTATGTCTATGTGTAATGAATAGAAGTTGTTATCGATTTGAGGGGAAATGTAGTTTTTGGCTAACTTTGAGTGAACCCAATGTATGATCAAGTGATGCATAATATGATGATTGTATGCATTTATAGCCCTACCTATGCCTACACTGTATGGCCGACACACACACCTGTCATGAATAGCACTCTATTGCTATGCTTTCTATAGTCGACAATAGATACAGAATTTGTTAATTATTGTTATAAAAGCAGATAATATTAGACTTATTGTGTGTCTCGTTATTAAAGAAACTTCTCTTTCATACACTATACGAGTCTCACAATCGCCGCATAAGTGTTATCACAAACTTCTATAAGAACTACTGTTTGCCAAAAACTAATCACAAAACTTCTCTCCAATAACTTGTTTCTCGGAGTGACTGCGAGTTAGCCAACCCTATCACCTAAATAGACCTGTCATACAATCATATAATGTCAAAAGTGTGGCAAACATTTCATACAATGTATTCATAATGTGTTCAAAAAGTTTTTTTTGCGAGCACTTGTATTAATACGAATGGTATGCTGGCATGTGTACTGATTCAATATATTCCGTATGCCATGCATTATATTAATATTTTATTTATATATTCCCGAACCGATGAGAAAATTATTCCCAAATCATTGTATGTCTCATAAAATACATAAATCGCTTATTTTAGTCATTTATTTTCATTAATACAGGAAATCAGGTTCAGCCAAACGGGGCGCACATCTAAGCCCAGTCCCCCAAATGATATGTTTAAACATTGATATGACTGTCCAAATCATATCTCATAGAATCCAGTGTGGAATCTCTGAGTGTACCCCATATGCCGTATAATGGTGTGAGTCCTGCCTTTCCCTTTGTAATGCTCTATTTATATTATCTGAAAACATTTTCAAAAAATAACGTACTTTACATACTGTTTTAATAATGATATCTGTTGTCGTAATACAATAAGAATATAGATTAAAATATAATATAACAAACCCATAAACGCTTAAAATAGGATGTATAGCAGGAAATGATTAATAAGAATTAATTAATAAGACACTTAAAAGTTATATTAATATATTGTATTAGATAATATATAACAAAATATATTACAAAATATATTGGAAATAGTATTTAGGAATATTCTCATTGCCAGTGCTAATGTCTAATATATTCGGGGTTAATTAATGAATTCATTCATTTTAAACGAATATTTATGAATTTAAATTAAATTGATTAAAGACTGCACACTTTAAAACTCATTCATTAAATTTCTAACATATATTCTGTACATACGAGAAAAATTTGCTTAATTTTCGCATACTATTTATAAAAAGGCAATTCACTTTTCTTTACATTTAATGTGCCTCAAAGATTGCTTATTTTGTTTAAGTTCTGGTATAAACACGCTTTTAATTCACAAAAACCGTTAACTAAACTCTGATTTCAAAAGAATGAGAAATTAATGGGCACACCTTTCAATGGAGTGATATATCACTAAATAATTGTTTTAATGTTTAAGACATCAATACTACGGCTGCGAAGGCTTTGCTTTTCTCCGGTACGCAATGATTGGCTCAATATTGTTGTAATAATACTTACAAATAGTTTTTTATTCAGAAAACTAGCATTTAATGCATTATTGAACCCAAAATACCATCATCTGGTAGTACATTTGGTACAGGTTTACACTTTGATATGAAAGCAACAAATCTTATACTGTATCGCACAGGGATGCCGTGGGATGTACCTACTATTGGTTTGGTGGATAGGCTGCCAGGCGTTGGGAACACCTCGCGAGAGCTGACCTCTCCCTCACTCACACACACGTGTGTTATCTGTTTGTGTGTATTGTATTTCATAACTTCATTGTCTTAATGTTGATGTCAAGTGTCTCTATTGTCGAGACATACTGTTTGCCAAAACATTGTACGTGTATTTCAAAGACAATAACATTAGGGATCCAGTAATGCATGTAATCTTTATTTAGAATCGCTAACAAAAAATAAATAAAACAAATCTTTGCATAACTTATCCCTTGAGAGCACCCTTTCATCCCATGATTTGACAACATTTCTAGACTCCTGTGACTTAATTTAATTATCAGATTCTAGATCTTTGACGTCATTTTACTTAAGAATATATTTTTGGCAATCAATTAATGACTCTCACAACTGATGACTGATTGCATAACATTATTAAAAGACTAATTTAAGTTTACTGTTTTAATGAGTGTGCTATTTTCAAACACACTTTATTTTATTTTAATTTTATTATTATGATACTACTGTTTAGGAAAACAAATATATATTTTTGACTTATAAAAGACTACCGAAATTATGATTTATCGCAATCATTGCCATTCAATTCAATGACTACTACTCTATAAGACATTC
>CAJPVJ010000875.1:0-19776 GCA_905397405.1 Oppiella nova
GCAAACACTTTGCACTCATTTGTACTCTAATTCTTTCGCACAAACAAAGTCTAACTTTTCATTTGAACACATTTTATTGATTATAAGAATATTTATCTCAAGAGTTGTTATAAAATAATTTATGTGAAATATTTCTGATAATTATGATTATATATTTAATAAGCAGTTTATAACTATGTTAACCCAAATTTCATTTAGATTATTAGACCAGGCACATTTATAAACTTATGAATTCTGAAATCATTCTTACCCGTTAGTACTGTAATGGTTATTCAAAGTTAACATATAATACAGTATTACAAAATTAAAACAAATAGAAACTTATAAATGAGGACAAATTTATTTAATATAAAAATTTTAAAGTAGTCAATAATATTGTGGACATATTATCCAAAAATAATACTGCAATACTGTATTTTGAATAAATATTGTTTTTCAATAAATAATATGGATCATAAGTCACCAAGGAGTCTAATTGTCTCAAAGCATTCATTCTATTTATTCATATGAAACAATCTATTTAATTTACAATTGTTATACTACAATGATAAAAGAACAAGTGACAATATTTTACATAGATAGTAATATCCCTATAAGAATATACGGCATATCATAAAGAATCCAACGGGCATAGTAAGCATACAGTTACTGTACAGTATTACAGTATCTTTTATGATATGTTGTGTAAAAGTTTTGCAACAACTCATATACAGTAATTATTTACAGTTATTTTAATAAAGACAATTTTTAATTTTTTAATAACTTATTATATAATTTCTTTATCTCAAGTTTATTTTTGTTTTATCACAAATATCTCAAGTAATTTATATTAGAATTTCAGAGAATTTCATATTTATAATTATTTATTTATTATATGTATGTATTTAAACAGAATAAAGAATATAATATATTATCTTATAATATATGGTACAATATAGTGTTGTGTGTAATAAGACAATAAATGGTATGTAATATTTACTATAAATGTTTGATTATATTTCATAACAATCGTCGCATTCTTTAGCCATCGAGTTATGAAACGGCAATTCATTCACTGTTTTAGTGTTTATATTCATGAAGTGTTCGCATATCTAACGGTTTGAGTATTAATAACACCGTTTAATAAAGTCTCTGGCGATAGACAAACAACACTACCCAACACTACCCCATTACCAGCCAATAGTCAAATACTAGTCCCCGAAGTGATGGGCAAAAAAGCATTTTCCATAAGATCAACATCACAGCCAATAAAAATATTTTTCTGTTTGGCTTTCAGTTCTGGGATTTCATTATTTGGTATTTTTGGCTCTCTTTTCATAAAAAAGTTGAGGCATTGCTTAGAAAAGCGCCCGAAATGTACGATATATTTGTCATATAAACGTCCATTAATGGTGTCGTTTGTCTTGAAATACTTTGAAGCATTTGCTGCGAAAATATTGTTTTCAAAACTCCTATTCTTGAGCACTCTCTCCAAAATCAACGAATGATCTGTTGATGAAATTCCGATCGTTTTATTAGCCCTCTATTGCCTCCAATTCCCCTTCAATTGAAGAGAGCGTTATTGAAAAATTCCTCTCAGTTTCGCAGTGGTAGGCGTTCGCCTGTTGTCTAAACTCTAATAAAAGCCGTTTTCTAAACATTCCTCACATCATTAGAAAATATTTTTATTATTTTTATTACTCTTTATTTTATAATCAAACAAATATCAATCTATCACTCAATTAAGTTTTCAATTTTCATAATTCATGAGTTTTTATATTAGTTTCGTCTCACATTTCCAACACATTATTCAGTCATGAAATTGTCATAACATTAGAATTATTCATAATTTTCATGAATTCACGTTCACTTTAAGTTACACACAGTGTGTCGTACAGTATAGCACAGAATATGAGTGAAGTGATAGACTTTACTGTTAGGCTTAAGTTTATCCGCAATTTGTTGTATACTTACGACAATAATTGTGTAGATTTTGCGGTTCACATTAAGTTTGAATAAGTATGCCATCAGTTGTCGTAAAATATGTCAAATGAGTGGAACAGTCTCTAGAAATGTGTACCAAATTTGTCAACTCTATTATGAGCTCTATTAGTGATGTCTTAAGCACTGGACATACACACCGCTCCCATTTGAGACTCTCTTAATAAGTTTATAGAAAGCCTCTGGAATACAATAAATACTGAACAATGATATTATGTTAGCGGCCTCCGAGTCCCTTCACATTATGAACTGCTCTATCGTTGAGGGTATTGCCTGTCTTTTTCGGACCAAATTTCCCATTGCATTCATTGGGACCACTATATTATACATAAAAGCAAAGCCGCTCACAGTAGCAGTTGTGAGGTCTTTAGGTCTTTAACTATTGATTGTATTGATGTATAGTTTAAATGATTTGGTCCACCATTTATTAGGCGTTTACTATTCACTACGAATATTCCTGTGCCTCAGTGTTACCCCGGAGTTCAGATTTAAAGTGTTGAATATTTTCAACCGAATGGGCGCTTAGGCTATGCATGCGATACAAACTGAACCAACCGTTCACTACCAATACACCACTCTATCAATGCTGCATCAATGCTATGAATGCCGATCACAATAACATTCAGTCGCTTGTGGACACAGATTTTATTATAATAATAGTTTATAATACACTACAGTACTATCAACTACAGTCTACTCACTATTTCCCATCACTTTTGACGCAAAATATTTGTTTAATCAAATATTATATTTATACTGTTATTAAATTTAAATTCTGTATTAAATCGAGACCCAAAGGTATTATACAAATAATGTGTTCATAGGAATCATTTCAACAATTCTTATGACAATAGTTTACTGACGACTGGATAGGGATCATAACCATAATTGCAATAATTGTTTGGCTATTCAATGCAAAACTATTTCAATAGTGAATAAATTGTAGTTAAGAATAAGATTGACTACAAAACCGAGTTCAGACTGTTTTGTGTGATTATACAGTAGTTTGCGTTTATATACATGTTTTGATGTATAAATGTATAGTTAGTAGTTCTAAAGCTTAATAATAAAAATAAATATTGAATACAAATTCGCCCCAAACTTCCAAACAATTTGGAGAGAGAGAGAGAGAGAGAGAGGGAGAGAGAGAGTGAGAGAGAATGAGAGAGGTAATTCCATATTATGATATGTAAGGGATCCTTTTTTGGCGAGCGTTCGCCTATTCATTGTGTTAACCATTGAATATAGAGTACAACAAAAAAGTTTATATTCATGCGAAGATCGTCGACAACAATATTATTTAGATTTGCCATCACTTTATAGTTCAACTTTATTTTAGGTATCATATACTGCGAGCCCTGACAGGTGAGCCCAAACACTAATATCGTTTTTACTCTTGTCATGGCATTGTATATCCGATATTATTATAATCCACAAAATAAAGGTTTTTATTTCAATGAATTGATTTCGGATTTAAATAAATATACTTTTTAATTTTGTTAACTAAACGTCACCGTTTAATACCTTACCATACAATGTAATAGTATAGGTTCGCTTTAAGACTTTGCATTTTAGTGAAAGAATAATATTTAAATGTTTAAATTTTCTCTTAAATTCAAGAATTTTGATAAAATAGGAAATAAGATTATTAATGTTAAGAGTGACTTTAAAATCAATAAAAATATAACTTATAAACAATCAAATTCAAGTAAGTTTTATTTATTAATTTGTGTAATATTGGTGTTATAAAATGTGAACTAAATATTGCTTATTATGTATAAATGTTTTGTTAAGTTTATGAGTCAATTAAAGTTTAATATTTTTACAATTCTATAAAGAATTGCTATTTATTTAACAGAATTATAGCCAATAAAATATATATTATATATAGCATTATAAATATTAAGTGATTTCTTGTCATTGAATACAATTATAAGCAATGATAAGACAACAGGAAAGTGAATAATAAGACTATTGTTATCTACACTCCAGTGGTTGTGTTTGGAGTTTTAGCGATGGAGTGGCAAATAAGTGGCAAAAACTTGATTTTTATTATCGGCCAATAATTATGTGAGTAATGTTTGGGAAAGGTAATCTTAAGATCCATAAACGCTTTGAACAATATTTTATCATTTATTTTACACACATTTGTTTGTTTAAGACAAAGTAACAAATGACGCAAACAATAGGTCGCTTACAGTTAGCGTTACAGCGCATCGGCAATACGTTTGACACAACCTTTAGATTACAAATACTTTAACTAAATTCACGTTAAAATGTTTATCGTAAAGAATATGAATCTGTTGTTATGTTGACTGTTTTTATTGGACTAAACTCGACAGGGATTTATGGATTTAATAGATGTTTATTCCTATCTTCCCATTCATATGATAACAGGGTATTCAGAGCTCAGAAACATTTCTTCTCTCTTAACAAACAAGCATTTGATAAGTTATTATAGCGGCGAATAAAACCACTGTTTTTCGTGCCATAAATTTTATGCAACTTTAATATTAGCTGCGAATATTAGCTGTTCATATTACAACATCATTGTATTGACTATAACTTATTACGGCATTTATTGACTCTATTTTTATTGCTATATTATTATTACAGTTGTAATGCAAAAGCAATAATAACTTAAGCTCTACTTCTTGAGCACCGCTTCTCATTCACTCCCAGAATTTCCACCACAACCAGAGGTGCCCACCAATTGCACCACCAGCTCGACAATCAATGCAAAGTATGTTGAGAAAGCTCAGTACAGTACCCTGTTAAATTGGTTAAATTGGTAACCCTATTTGTCTGTTAAAAAATACAATAGCTTATCTATAAATACCAATCTTATGAATAGTTTGAAACAATTACGACAATGTTTGGACAAATTCTGGATACCTCTGTACTAACAGCAGAATCTCAAGCATTCAATAGACATATATTGAGATTCAACTGTTTGTGCAAATATTTATCGAAAAACAAATTTTGGAAAATGTTATAACTTTTATTTAATGTAAGTCACTATAAGTCAGCCCTGAATTAGCATTTTTAGTGACTCTTAGAGCTGTTTGTGTAATCAAATCCAATAATAAAAACAATTTATGTTTTGTTATCTCTATTCTACATTCGATACACTTTTCATGCTTTACCACATTTTTGCATAAATATATACAGCAAAATAAAATAAAAAATATTAATTTTGCGCTTTTATTGATTTACACAAAATAATCTCAATTGTCTTCAGCCCAAGCATTCTCTTTCTTAAGCTCATGGATCTCCTCATCAGTCAAATCGCATTCAATTCCCCACAACTGTTGCACCTCTTCGGGAGTTTTGCCTTTGATTTGATTGGCAGCTGTTTTGCAGCCGAGATCTAACAGGGCTTTGATGTCGAGATAGTTTGCGGCCAAAAGCAGATCAAACAGTGTCTCGCGATCCATACCTTTCATGAAAGTCTTGTCCCATTCGTTGATGAGATCACTCCTCTTGAGATCATTGGCGTCCTCGTCGTCCGAATCCATCTCATCGATGGGATCGTCGATATGATGATTGAGATATTCGATGATTTTGTCCATTATTTTGCCGGACACCTGAACCAAAGGCACCGGTTTTGAGAAGTCGCCCGTGCTTTCAATCAGATCTTTCACTGTGATCGACAACTTTGCCACATCCAGGCGCACAGTCCTCGGCACCCCATCACTCGGTATAAAATCTATTGTCTCCACAGCTTTCGCGTCCTTTACTCTTGTAATGGTTGGCAACATATTTGAGTTCATTTTACTTGCTTTGATCTTAAATTTTAAATGATTTTAACCTAATTATAATTCTTACAGTGTGCGTGCATCACTATTGTTTATTTTATTTATTATTTCATTTTGTCTCACAATTTTTGATTAATTTGTTACCTATTATGTACTGTATAAAATTTATACTATAAATAAACTTCATTTCATTTAACCTTTTCATTAGTAAAAATATTGACTTTGTTATGAGAATTGTAAAATATAGACAAACTGGTACATTTAAAAAAATAGATGTTTGAATTAATATATTTTTTCATATCTACTGTGCTATTGATTGTAGAATGACTCATTTTAGCATTCATTCCTACCAGCTCTCTCTCTCTCTCTCTCTCTCTCTCTCTCTCACACACACACACATAGAGTATTTTGTGAGAAAAGTTAGTTTTCAGTATTTTTTATAAGTAATTCATAAAATTCCAGAAAACATATCCTATTTTTGAAACAAGAATTCCTTTTGTAAACATCTGGTGCTGTATTGCTATAAATGATTTTGACTTTAAAAGTAAGACTAGAAATGGTAGACTTGAAGACTGCATACAGCAGTAGTGATGTATGGTATGGCTGTGGATGTCCTTCGACTGCAGCCATGCAGTCTATGGTGTCTGAGAATCACCGCTTGTGGTAATTGGAGAAATACGAGTGCATTGGTAGGGGTGAGTGACGAGATGTCTGTGCCGTCTTGTGGAAGCGTTAACTGTCTTTAAACTGGATATCACTCCTAAGCCCGAGTGTCGGCTTCGGTCAAACAAATAGCCAGAACCAGGTGTCCGCTCAACCAATACATTCATTATCTGTTCTCTGTTTGGTGTCATTTCTCTGCACCAAAACATTCATATCGCAAAGTATCGCTATTCACTGTACAGTATAGCTGTACACTATTCACTGTATAGTACAGTACGAATCGTTAGGATTGCCTGAAATGAACTGCAATTTTCTGTTATTTTTCGCATAACTTAGTCTACAAGTGTTACCAATGTTAAAACAATAATACCCAAAATTATCAGTAATTAGCGTATAAATCAATGCAATCATAAACTCATTTCTGACTAACTTTCTAAGATTAAGCCTTTCATAAAAAGTTGAAATTACTTGATAGCACGTAAGACTTAGTTAATCCCTATTATAAAGTGATTTCCTGTACTTCAGTATTCAAAGTTATCTATGTATTTAGAAATAACTTTTAAAAATTCCAAAACAACACCTAATTAGATATGAATTTAATGCAATCCATATAACCTACTTAATACTATTGTTTTATTAAGTCTAATGTTTTATTATTGTTTTTTAAGAATAGAAAATAAATATTTTTGACAAACATTTAGTTTGTCTTTTATTCTTATAAACCTATACAAGGCTTCAATTTCCTTAGTCTTAGTTTTTATACGCGGGATCTAAATAAGAAAGTCTGCTCACAACTAATGTCTCAACAAAACATATCTTTAAAAGAAAGCTTCCGGTAGTGGAGCGCAAGAGTGGAGGCATTCAGTGGTGCACATCATTGCTCGACAACTTCGACAACGACTAGTCTTTCTTCGCATCCATTGCTATACTTGTAAACGATAAACGAACAGCGCTTTAACTCTCTCTCTCTCTCTCTCTCTCTAAATTGTTTGGAAGTTTGGGGCGAATTTGTATTCAATATTTATTTTTATTATTAAGCTTTAGAACTAACTCTCACTCACTCACTCACTCACTCACTCTCTCTCTCTCTCTCTCCCTCTTCACTGTCCATCTCTTTTAGTTAAGAAGCCGGCCCTCAAACTGCATGTCTAACGCCTTGCGCCCGCACTTTGTAAAAGTGTCAAGTTTATCGTACAATCTCTTGTGATATATTTTCCCATTATTTTAAATAAACAAATCGTTTACTTAATCATTTGTGTCACAAATAGTTACTTTACATTTTTATTACAAACATAATTTTTCTTGTATAATTATTAAAATATTTATAAACTATTAGATTAGGAATTATCAAAAATATCAGATTAATATTAGTTCTCAATGTATAGTCAAAACTTATAGCTCCATGAGCCCTATGTGGGGGCTGTTGGGGGAGGGGAACTGGTGGTGGTGTAACGGATCACAGATAAAGGATCCAATTTAGTGGACTAAATGAGCCGAAACCATAAATACATATATTGTATGGTTTGGAAAGTGTATGACTTGTCAATGCTATTGAATGCTAACTATGTTTTGCCAATAGATTCTGATCTTTTAAAAACACATTTAAGAGACAAATAATTAATAATAATATTTGATGTCAAAGATCTCCATTTTCATAGACTGTTTCATTATTATAGACAAAACAAAATTAGTAGTTAAGTTTGTCAACAAATTGGATAAATCATATATTTAGAAAAATATGTGTGTATTCTAAGACAATATTTATATTAAAATTCATATTTTGAATAACTAAACAAAAAACTAGTCTATAATTCTGGGAATTCCTTAAATTATAATGAATTTGTTTGGAGAATATGATACTCTAATATCAAATAAATTGTGTTTGAATATAACTTATAATCGCTTCAATTCATAACCGCTGAAGCAATACTTATTAACTCATAAAAGTCATGTAAAGTGAATATTAGTTGAATAAATACTGGACTACTGGTTGGCCTGTGTTTGTCAATAGTCTATTCCCAGTATTCGCCATCTGCTTATGTACTGCACGTGTTTTTTACAAGCAGTTTGTGGTGAATAAGAAATCAATTTCTAGTCCATGTATGATATATTAATTATATTTTGTCACATATTCTAACATCTCATGTATTACTATTTTAACTCTATATAACACTTCAAATATACCACTTTTACAGAATAACTAAAATACTACTTATTTGATTTCGTAATGTAATTTTTTATTTAGTTTCCGTTTGAAAAAAAACTTACATTTGCTAATATATGGCCCGAGATTACATGTAATCAATTGATGTCTTATTTATAGGAATTGATGTGTTTTGTTATATATATGTCTGAAAAGTGGTATTCATGTGAAACAAAGAATGCTTTAACTTATATTTTATGTAACTCTTATCACATATGCGGCAAAGTATATAAAACTTTGTGATAACATATAAATCCTGTGTTTGATTACTCTGAGCACAGCGGCAAATATTTTAACTCATATTAATCTCTTTAAGTATTGAAAGTGTATTCAAAAGTGACATGTTTTCAGTGTTTCTCGATGTTTTCCCACCACTTTTATATCTATACAATCGAGTGAAACATTTTTCTGTTATGTAATTCACGAAAAACATAAGATTTTGACAATCGATTGGATGAAATGCTGCTGTGATTAATGAAAACTATTATTTTATGTCACATTAATTCGTCGACTCTTTTTTGGCTCAACACATAATATTTGGAAAGAAAACAAAAAGCTGTTTAACATTTACTAAACAAACAATATTTTTAATGCATTGACAGACACACACATATAGAGAGTATCGAAAAAATAAGTTAGTTTTTCATAATTTTTAATTTCAGTGTTTGCAAAATCAATTTAAATTACGAGTGAAAAAGAGGCAAATATTTGGCTCCGAGGATGAGATGAAAGTTATTAATACTTCAACAGATGTTATTTATATGATTAGCTTTACAGCGCGGGTAGACTCGTGTGTGTTTCGCTCAGCCCTTGTATTATGTATGAGAAGTTAGGCTAAAAAATTGTGCCAAATACTGATGTATGCTATGTATGCCAAGTGGGGTTTTGCCAACACTTAATCCAAACGACTCATTCACAGCCCTGTCTTTTATTCACTATTATTATTAAACACTTATACAAATAAACTATAATTTTTGTGTTAACTCTAATCTTAAATATTTAAGTTTTTCATTCATTGAGTAAGCAATTCATAATTTGTCCTCTCTCTCTCTCTCTCTCTCTCTCTCTCACTCCCAAATGTACAGTCAATTGAAGCCTTAATTATCTGATAAAAGTATACTCGAAAATATATGCAAACACTCCGGTAATTCAATAATACATTGAAGTGTAATATGAATTGAATGGAAACGAATGGCAAAAGCTAATCATATAAATAACATCTGTTGAAGTATTAATAACTTTCATCTCATCCTCGGAGCCAAATATTTGCCTCTTTTTCTCTCTCTCTCTCTCTCTCCCTTTCCGTCTCATCCTTTCATCTCTTAAGTGTTTAAATGTTTAATAAAATATTTAGTTTTTTGAAAAAAATGAAATGCAAACTTTTAAAGAATATGTTCTTTACAATTCATATGAGAATAAATAGTTCTCATAAAAGTATCAATAAATTCAAAGAGGTTTTTGTATTGTAACCGACACTATTGTTACAGGGAAACATAATTCAAAATAATTTTTTATTTGATTTTTTCTAAGTCATCCTGTGATATACAGTATATCATATACTGTAGAAATAATATCAATACTTTTAATGATTTCCTATAGACTTGATTCTTAAATTTAATTCAATTAAACATGCATATTTATGGTGTTACTTTTTAAGGGAATTTTTTACGAGTATTTTTGCAGTGATGTTTTTAAACGAAAAAATACAAAACTTGTTTGCAAAACAATGTTTTATAATTAAAATCCTATAAAAATAAACATTTGACGAACAAAAACAAATTATTTAGACTAAAGTGTTTAAAGCGTAAAAGAAATTGATTAATGAATGAAAAATATTTGGCTTATAATCGCTATTAATTATTTGGTGCAAAATAACATAAACGGGAAGACTGGCTAAAAAATTGTAATCTTTAGACTAAACATTATGCGAACATTCATTAATTTAAATGTAAATAATTATTTATTTATTAAGAGATCAATAGCCATCAGAAGTGGATATGTTATTATGGCATTATTTAGAAAATTGACACTTTTATTATATTTATATTAATGTGAAATCGAAACAACCGACAGATTTGTATAACAATAGTTTCAAACAAAAGTAAAGGTTAACCAATTGATAGAAACAAATATTTATGAGGAACTGATTCATGCAAACGAGAATATTCTCGTATTTCAATCATAAACATTGTTTTATTTGACTCAACATAAGCCAGAATACATTGGATTAAAAACACTATACGCTGTATAAAAGTATACAATTTATACACTAAACTACTCCAATAGCCTCACAGCTAATGACAGAATATCGTGCCATTCGTTTCCATTCAATTCATATTACACTTCAATGTATTATTGAATTACCGGAGTGTTTGCATATATTTTCGAGTATACTTTTATCAGATAATTAAGGCTTCAATTGACTGTACATTTGGGAGTCATTATGAGATGTGTCGACAACTTTTCTCTCAAATCTGATTAATATTATTCACTTTGTTTCAAATTCCACAATAAATTTCTGCGTTAATTAACAGATCTGTTATTTAATTATGTTTTTACGCTATTATGCAAATAATGTCTAGTAAGTTTTCTATTAATGTAATATGGCTCACAAAATTAGTTAAATAACAAGAAATGTATTTAATCTGCAAACTATTATCACATATCTCTCATATTAATACATGTCTTAATAATAAAATAGTGTTTGTTTTTATGTGAAACTTTGTTCACAATATAATGAAAAGTATTCTTTACTTAAAGTATTTTCACTTAAAGATATGATTGTATTGTAATATTATATCAATAAAATGTCAATTCAATTGATCTAAAGTATAATATTTACTATAGGATTATATTTAATATTTATATTCAATCAAATGATACCTTTTAAACAAAAGAAAGTTTACATTTTATTATTATTAATATATAGAATTACATTTTAAGGTTAATTATATTACATTGTATTAATAAATACTTTTCACTTTTAATGTTAATTTGTTATTTTAGCTTTCAATTTCAATTATCTATATTATTAATTATTTAATAATATCAATTTGTTTGATTTTTATTCAAAAAACTTATTTAATTATATTTAAAAATTATACATTTTATTATCATTGAATCCCATTTTACAAAATGATTGCTAAGATTTCAAATGATTGCAATAATTAATGAAAAGAATGAAAAATATATTTACTCAATGTTATTTTATAATGAAAATTATTATTTATATTATGCAATGAAAAGCTCTTATAATTACAATATTTAGATACACAGAATGGCATGTGTGAACTAACTTACAATTAGACACTATATTATAGTCTCGTTATAACTGGTAATCTGTTTGTGTTATTGAAAGCAAAGGTTTTAGACATTTAATACGAGAACTAATTCAGAGAATTAGTACTAATTGTGATAAAATTACACTAAAGTCTCAATTCATTGATTTGAGAAATGCGTTAAATGAATCAAATAAATGTTAACTCATTAACTGATTTCTTTTTACACATAACTATGTCGTAAAGCAAATTATTACATTATTATGATTTGTGCGATACTGTAGCAATCAACTATAGGTTATTCTTAAATATATCAGTAATAGATAATAGAAAAATTAATTACAATATTTACTTTCATTTTTGCAAATTATTCACATCTGTTATAAACATAATCTCCTAAATGATTGACCAAATGAGTGATTGTGCGAAGCGTTTGCTGCAAATCATCGCCAATTTGCTGAAGGAATAGACTTGTGTTCAAAGTTCATGTGATTCGCGGCACTCATCTGATTGTTGACCGACGCCTGAAACAGCAGTAGTCTATACTTCTCCATATCCAGCGATGATGTCATGTCAGTGTAGGTGCCATTTGGTGGCAATAGGTTGATGTCATTGCGGCCTAACATTAAGGAGATGTCGTTACCGTTGGGCCCAATGAATGGCGAGGAAGTGATTGGAATTCTTGCGAATTGAGTCAATAGGTTGTTGGGAATGGAGAGCACCGGCGGCCGAATCATTGTCTCTGAGCACTGATTACTACGGGATGTCATGTGAGGAGAACTGTGCGAAAAGTGTGTCGATGTGTTGGTCATTGACTTCTGTTTCATATCATTTGATGACAATTTGCTGACACCGATGAGGCTATCGATTGAAAAGTTTGATTTTGATTTCGTAGTCGCGGTGGACGTCAGCGAAGAGATCGGCGAAGAATGCATTATAACTGATTGCGATGTCGGCGGCGATGGTGTCATGTTTGGCGAGTCGGCCATCGATGCCATCAATTGGTTGGACATGTCGTGCGAGTGACTCATTTGACCGCTTGTGGGGCCGACCGACAGGTTTATGGGTTGGATGGGCGGTCGGAGAGCCATCTCGTGCGGAGTCATGAGTGGAATCGGCGGCGGAAGCGGCGGTAGGAATGGGTAGCCATTCATGAGCGCCGGGTGATTAATGTAACGGTTGGTGCCGTAGGGGTCGAGTCCGGCCAAACAGAAGCCCTCGCGGATGTACTCCGTTTGCTGGCGTTTATAGCGCTTACGACGCCTGAGGAAAGATCCGTTGTCGAACATGTCTTCGGACGCCGGATCCAGTGTCCAGTAGTTGCCTTTCCCCGGGTTTCCCGGCTCGCGAGGAATTTTGATGAAGCAGTCGTTGAGTGAGAGGTTATGACGGATGGAGTTCTGCCACATCGGGTACTTCTCCCGATAGAAAGGGAACCGATTCTTAATGAAGTCACAAATGCCACTCAGTGTCAGCTTCTTGTCGGGCGACTGGAGTATAGCCATCGTTATGAGCGCGATGTAAGAATAGGCCGGTTTGACCACATGATTCTTCTTGTTTCCAGTCGATCCACAATCCGATTCATTAGTTTCGGACTTGTCTTTCGTGTCCGACGGAGAGTTGCACTTATCGTCCGCATTGTCCTCAAACTCATCGGTGATGTCAATATCGAGGCCCTCGTCGTCCTCATTGGACTCCTCGACAAAAACATCGCTGTCCTCATCAGCCATGAAAGGCATGTGTCTGTGACCGTTGTGTCGGAACATCTCAAGCGACTCTCTGGGATATGTAACCATTTTAGTGATAATCATAAATGATTTGTTTAGCGCCGAGTCTAGTGCTGAACTCAGTGTACGAGATGTGACGATAAGAGAGAAAAAACTAACAATTAGTTCAGTTATAGTGAAGTTATAGTGAAGTGTGTGTCGGATATAACAGAATATACACCACTATATACTTATTCTGTGTGTATATACGGCTACATCTCTAACAAACGTCACCACAATCTCATCTGACAGAAGCCCATCCCTTCCCAGTGGAGACCACCTCCTCATCAGTGACGGCCACCAATGGCTGTGTGGGCTCTACACCACAAACATCACATCGCGTCTTGAGATATATTATCATTAGTTTTGTCTCGTATTAAACGCTTAAATAAAGCAATAGTTATTACAATCATAAGAAACAGCAAATTCTATGCAATTATTAGCACTTTTTCAATGAAAAGCAATACTTATTTTCAATGATATTCTGCATTTCAAAGGCACACCGATTCCTATCTTACAATAAGTTTGAGTGAGACATTAAATGTACAGTTTGTGTGCCATTAGGTGTGTAATAATGACCACTACTAGACCTCATTAGATGTACTATTGGTGAACCCCTTCGACAATCCCAGTGTTCGCCAAAACTCTTTGTATTCAAATGATTCAAATAAATACGTTATGCCTGTTATACCTAAATGCCTGGATTACTACCAATGCTCGCATTTGTTAAGACCTCCCCATTGTTATCGACTCAATGAACACTATCAATGACCACACCGGCACTCTTACCACCAAAGACATGACAAACAAATTCCAAGCAAACAATCTCTTTTCTAATCACTATTATATAGAAAGACATAAATATTTTCATTATTTGCTCCCATTTTCCACAACTCGGTTACACTATTTTAATAACTCATTTTGCGATCAACTTTTGTTTCTTTTGTTAAATCAATGAATAAATAGTCAAATAAGTAATTCATTCCCCAATCGTAAGCCATTTCCTGTATATGTGTATAAAGTGTGCAAAACTACTGATGAGAACAATTAGAGTTGTATTTCACTCGATGTTAGCATTCAATCAATAATCATAAAAGCTATTCGAGTTTGTAATGGATTTACATTAAAGGCCTAACTTTTTTGGGAGACAATTATTTTAGCGAATTTTGTGACATAAAGAACATGTTTTATGAATTGTTGAGTACTTATTTAGTTTGAATGAAAAAGTATTAGTCGTTTGGAAATAAAACTTTTGATTGTAAGCAAAAGCAATCAGAGATGTTGTGAGAGGCTATGAAAGAGCGCCACATAATGTTGTTCTCATGTCTGTCACTCACTCTCTCTCTCTCTCTCTCTCTCACACACACACACACACACACACACTCTCACTATCGCTGTATATATCGTAGCATTTGTTCAAAAGCTAATATACTCTACAGATTCACTGCATTCACACTTTCACTCACCGTTTTGTGCTTTTCATTTGAGTGCCAATTCTGGATGAATGTCACCCAATAAGTGATGATATAATTCTGTAAATAATGTTCTGTGCTTTCAAGCTATCAAAGCATTAGGTCTTACACTCAAACTCGCGTCCAATAATGCATTTTCCACTCAATACAAGTCACTATAAGGTTTTGCTCAACATTTGTGCTTTCTTACACTTATTAAAGTAAACCTTATATTAAGCGAACAAAACTAAAAATAAAGTCACAATAAAAAAGAAAATAAACTAAAATTGCAAAAAATTAAATTAAAAAAATTATTATTATATAATCAATTACTTAGTATGTGTTGTTCAGTGAATTGTTATGTAAATCATTTGATAGGGTTATATAATTGTTGCAAATATTTGTAGCATTAAGTGGGGAATAGTGTGAAAACTAGTGGACCCATAATGTGATGTAGGTATGGATGGCATGGATTACAAGCATTTATTCAGATATTTGGCAAAACATGCAACGGTTCCAACACATCCACACATCCAACACAAGAATAGCATTGCAGGTGTTGTTTGAATGGCTGTCAAACTCAATGAATGGTTTCCACAGCAACTCGTTGTCAGTCCTCATCTTCATTGCCGCTGGAATGCAATCAATGAATCGCAAAATTAATGTCTTTTGACTCGCCATCAAAACAAGTGTGCATTTCCTTTGAGCCCTCTTTTCTCGGCTTTGCTTTGCATGGATGGCATCGCCATAGAGGGATATACAGTATGTGCGAGCACATATTGGCTATACTTGCAAAGATGAAAGAGAGAGAGAGAGAGAGAGAGAGAGAGAGAGACATGAGAACAACATTATGTGGCGCTCTTTCATAGCCTCTCACAACATCTAGAGAGAGAGAGAGAGAGAGAGAGAGAGAGAGATTTGGGTAACTATTGCAAACCTAACGCAATGTATCGTTTAGTCGGTGAGAATCACAGTTTTAAGTCAATAGCCCTATAGGCTTAGGCTTACAATCAAACCTAATAGAAATTTGCGTCAAATGTTCAATAATATGAAAAACATTTTCACTCAAATCCCTGGTTATCACATATTTATCCTAATCTTTTCCGCTATTTTTAATAAATAAATAATAAAATTTTGTAAAATGCTTTTTAATCTACAAATAAAATTGTTTCTTTATAAGCAAGAATTAATATAAAAACATTTATATTGTTTACAGGAAATTATTAATGAATAATACTTGGATGGGAATCGAGTGACTGAGAGAAAAGAGGAAAGTTAGCCTGAGGTCAGGCATTTAGTTTTAGGTTAAAGTTTCAATATATTAAATGTGCGATAAGTATATATTGTCTCAATGAGAGACTGAGAGACAAACGTTTAGTTTCATAACAGAGATTGAGTGTACAGTAGAGTAGAGTGCAGTCTATGACAAGTGTATACAGTAGTGATCAAACTGTTGGAAACTATTTGGTATTAAGCAATGAATTTTTGCTTAAATGTTTGCTCTCGTATTCATCAATATTTGTTTTTATCCCTTCAGTGTGTTAACGAAAAAATTAAATCTGGAAAAGTAGTGGAAAGCCATTTATTAACGCCTATATTATACGCGTTTGCCATACAATCTCATTGTGTTTAAACTTTCACTTTAGCTCAAAGGCATTCACAGCATATTTTGGAAACTTGTGCACTCAAATACACAAGCACACTTATATAAATAAAACAAAATTAAAGCATCGATTGCTTCAAATATTTATAAAACTTTGCAAAATATCTAATATTTATTCGACTAATTAATTCGAAATCTTTAAAAGTAAATCAAAAAATATCTATTTTTAAACAAAAAACATAATAATTCATTGGCATTAAGGCCTAAACCGAGTGATTGTATGGCAAACGAGTAAATAAGTCGTAAAGAGAGCTAATCCTCTATTGTTATCAAACATTTGTGACACTAAATAACTACCGGTGAAGCCGTTCAAGTGATAATTCAATATAAAAAGCCAGTCCTCTAGCCGTGAATAGTATGTTGTGATACTATTATTACACATTTAGAGCCATTCAATAACTATATATCGGAGACCATATCAACTGTATCTCCACTTCTCTTTTGGGAACTCTTATGAAACTTTTTTGAAGTGCGAGACTCTATAAAAATGTATCCATACATCCATTGGAGCACTAGATTAATGTAATAATAGCACAGCAATCCCTTATTCATTGGCATATAGGGACATAGGGACAGGTGGGCATAAGTGAGCATAAGTATCGCCTCCCCGCTGATCACATGGAGTGGCTCTCTATACACAAGTGGTAAGGAATCGGCTATATATGGCTTAAACTTTATTATACACAGTATATTAATAAATATTTTGTATCATTACTACAACTATTAGACCCTCAGTACGCTATTTAACAATAATATTGAAATCTCACGATAAGTATCATAAGTGATGTATAAAAATAAGTTATCAAAAGGTCTCAAAATGTAACGTTTGGTTTCTAAAAATATAACTTTAAGAATATTTTATCCTTGATTTCATAAGAATCTCGAATAAAATCTAGTTAATTAATTATTTAATGAGTGAGTGTATGATATATGTAAGAGTGAGTGAGTGGGTAAGAGAGAGAGAGAGAGAGAGAGAGAGAGAGAGAGAGCTATTTGTGATAAGAATTGGAGCTATACTTGTAATTTTTGGCCCAAACCTTATTTATTTCATCAATAGTTCAGTTGAAAAGTACGTTAAAAGCACTTAAAAGACACAAAAAATTCAATTCTTGTGTTAGATTTTGAAGAGATCCTGTCCTTTATATGAACAGTAGTGCTAACGTGTTGTTTGCATTCTTTAAAATAAACTTTCAATATTTTGCATATATTTCACCAAAGAATTTGAAGTATATTTTGTTAAATCAAAGTATATTTTGTGTAATATTCTTTGAAAAACATGAAACTATAACTCAGAATTTATTATTTAGAAAATTTAGATTTTAAAGCTCAGCAAATACAATTTAAAATTAACATATTCAAGTTTTTATATAAATCTTTTATCAATAATTATTTTATAATTAATTGATTATTATAATACAATTATAGTATTTATTTTTAATAAATTAATTTTTAAGTAAAAAATTCTGTCAAAAATTTGAATTGTAAAAATGTGTACAAAGTTTTGATTATATTCTTTATGTAATAAATCAGTCATCGTAACAATATATTGCGTCTATCTAGGTATACAGTAGTAATCTTTAATCCAGTCAAAACTTTCATATACCCTAAATCTCTACAAAAGTATCATGATAATTGTTTTGTTCAATAAATATACCGTAGTATCAGTTGAAGCTTATTTCCTAATAAAATATTCATATTCCCTGAACCCATAATACTAGAGAGATTATCCCATTATATTATTTTGAATAAGTTGCAAATGGTATCAAATTATTGATAGTAATATTATTCATAGAATGTAAACAATAAAAGTGCAAATTAAAAAATCAAGAACTATGTTTAACTTATAAAACAATAAACATTTTGAAATATTCTGTATATAAATAATAAAATAATTTACATAAAGTGCTGTTTATTTATGTTAAATTTATAGATATTTATTAGAAACACTCTTGATGTACATAAACAAAAACACAATAAAATGTAGAAATCAAACCGAAAATAAGTGATATTTTGAAGAAAATATGTTTATATTTGAAAGAATCGAAAGGGAGACAAATGTTTACGGTTCCAGTTATGGGCTATTATTTTATGAACCCATAGTGTCTTGTGTTATATGGCTTAACCAGATGTTAAAGTTATGCGATTCGAGTGCGCCTACCAGTGCCTAACTGTGTGACACGTCCATTTGTTAACACTAATGTCAAACTTCAGCCTAAATTGTAGCCTTCATTAGTGATGAAGAATTTGTAACATTTTGTTAGAAAACTATTGCTTTTTGGGAGCGAATATAATTCATTGAATATGTAGTTCCGGTCATGCAATCCATTAATATCTTACAAATTAAGACTCAGTCCATCCATTTTAGGCAATGATTAATAGTCTTTATGCAATGGTTGGTGTTTTGTTAAAGTAGTTATAATATGGTTTCTGTTTGACACGTCCTGTCCCTCGTCCTTAAACTCTAGCAAAACATGAGTTTTTCTGGTGAACACAAAAAAGTATCACATTTTAAGGATATTTGTGTTTATCATTCGTTAGAGTATTTACAATGAAAAATAGTTTCACTGAATTTGTAAAGCCATTTAAATATTTATTTTAAAATTTGAACAAAAAGTTCATTCCCGTTGTGTCCAAAGAGGACTGTCATGTGTTTTATATCAATGCATGTCTTCGTGTAATTAATGAGTGGTTTGTCATGAGATGGCTATCTATGGGGAAGTGATAGGAAATCTTTGCTCAACTGTTATACGAAACTGAATTATACTCTAAACACTCTGATTATAAAGATATGGTTTATTTCATTGAGAAGTGTATTTCAAATAAACACTTAGTTTTACAGCCATTGAGAAAGTGATCGTAAATCAGAG
Organism: Oppiella nova; assembly: GCA_905397405.1. Classification (NCBI taxonomy): domain Eukaryota; kingdom Metazoa; phylum Arthropoda; class Arachnida; order Sarcoptiformes; family Oppiidae; genus Oppiella; species Oppiella nova. Next base: position 19,630 of record CAJPVJ010000875.1, read on the forward strand.
CACTCGTTGTCTCACACATTGGTATCGGCTTTTGGCTTATATATCAACGTTTTAGCCAAAGAAATGCCGACAACTCTTGCGGAGAAAAGGTCTTAAGAGAAGGCTTTTGACTCTTTTTTCATTTATTTGGTTCATTAATTCAGTGCC